>PVLD010002574.1:0-162155 GCA_004027595.1 Dinomys branickii | reverse complement strand
TACATTAGTGAAACAAATGTATGTTTTACTGTAAAACATACATTTTTACATTTGTAAAACAAGATTTAAACAAAAATTTACTATTTTTGTTTAAATCATGGGTTAATTATAAATGGAAATGTTTTCTTAAAAAGCAAGAGATTTTTGAAATATTTCAGTGCTCTTAAAGTATATATTTGAAGCTTCATCTCACAAATATCAGCTACGAAGCATGATTTAATGTGAATATTTTCAAAAGGCTTACATCAAATGTAAATACTTAATAGAAAATTGAAAACAAAACAATGCACAATGTAATATGCCTCCTTTCAAGATTTGCTTAGAAGGAAGCAATGGCTTTACTGGATCACAGTAAAATCTTTTAAATATATACACAAGGGGCTGGGGATATAGCTCAGTGGAATAAGTGCCTGCCTAGCAAGTGCAAGGTCCTGAGTTCAATCCCCAGTACTGCCAAAAAAAAAAAAAAAAAAAAAAAAAAAAAAAAAAAAAAAAAAAAAAAAATATATATATATATACACAAAATTTCTAAAAGGAAGTTCTGTAAACATTGGTTACCTCTTCTGTGAGGCATCAGTTGGTAATAATATGCTGTCAATATTTTAGTTCATATTTTTTAGGACTCTAAAATCACATATGTAAATCTTATGTGAAAGTGTTGCCAATGATTACCATAAAACTATCATTTAGTGATAGTTTAATGATCTTGTTATTCTCACATCTCATTTTCTAAAACGTTGAGCAAAGGGGGTTTAATCGTGAGTACAGAAAATAAAGTGACAAAATAAAATGTAGAATAGGAAGAAACTGTTCAAAAGGCACAGAGAACTCAGTATGGGAGAGGAGGGAAGGAAGGAGTGAAGAAAGAAGGGAAAGAAGAAAAACTGAGAAAAAGAAGGATAAAATGAAAAGAGTTTTGTGAATGGGGAAGGGAAGGGGGTTTGGAAGAAGGGGACAGAATTGGGGGAAAAAAAAAGAAGAATCAAGATATATCACAAACAGGTACAAACTCCCTGTAACGACTGTGATCATTATGTATACCTACATATTGCCCATAAACTTACATACACTGAAAGAAATGAAGAAAAGCACAAAACAAAAGCCAATGTAAAATGTAGTACGTGATAACCTAGTTAAGAAATTAACAGAGATAAGTGTAAAAGCTCCATGAACTCCTCCCTGGAGATGCTTAAGCACGAGATAAATGTCCGTCTGTCTACACCAGTTTCAGGGTGGTTTGCCTGAAGGAAAAGGAATACAATCTGCTAATTTGCAACATTTCCACAGCATCAATTTCATATTGTCAGGCCTCTGCCTTGAGCATGTGCAGCCAATGTACAAGATTAAAGCAAGGGCTTCCAGTGGAAATCTTGTAACTAAAATTTGCTGGGAACAATGCCTGATTGGGGAAATCCAAGAGACCTGTTAGAATGCCTCAGCCTGGGCTTCTGGACTGTGCCCAACAACGTGTGGTTTCTTTGCAGCTAAAGCGGATATTTCCCTCATCCAGTCTCGTCACAGCAAAAGCACGTATATGGTTTTTAATTTTACATTTCACGAGCGCATGTCTGCAGTGCGTAATGACGGCATTCCTCTCGGGGAGGTGGTGCACGTACCTAACAGGTCTCACTTCCTTTTTTGTCCTCCCCTCCTTTTCCCCCCTCCCTCCAGCGCTCGGTCCCCCCCCCATCTGAGAAAGTTCTATCTCTCTGTTTCGTATCATCAGCTTTCATTTCTGTCAAAACCTGGTGCAGATAAAGCATCTTTTCCTTCCATCCACTCTGTTTTTCTTTTATTGTCTGAATTACTCTGTTTAGAGGCCATGCACCATGTGGCAACTTCTAATTTGTAAATGCACAGCTGGCACAATAACTAGGACAAA
The DNA here is from genome assembly GCA_004027595.1 of Dinomys branickii. NCBI lineage: Eukaryota > Metazoa > Chordata > Mammalia > Rodentia > Dinomyidae > Dinomys > Dinomys branickii. The sequence continues at coordinate 160,273 of PVLD010002574.1, read as the reverse complement.
ACCCTGCTTTTCCTCCTCACACTAAACATAAATATAATGATATTAATGGCATTTTCTGCATCATTATTTGGTAATTTGTAGTTTTCAGTTTATTTAATAATGTGAATTAGACTTTTAACTGTTAATTTCAACATATTTTATTAGATATCTTTCTTAAATTCAAACAAATTTGAACTTCACAACATAAGATGTGACCATTTATAAGATGTGACCATTTTATTTTTTAAAACAAAGTAGTCTCAGCTAATTTTTATTTTAGAAAAACGCCGTTTAACTGCAAAATTACATGGCTATGATCTTAATAATAAGCTACAATTGATAATGCATTTTAGTGTTTCAACGTTGGTGTTGTTTTTTACACTGTTCTATGGAAACAGCCAGGAAAAGCAGAAACTTCTCATTTGAATATCATTGTTCAGCATCCACACAATCTCTTGAACTTCTTTTATTGTCATTGCAGCATAAAATGATCAAGTTGAAATTATGTGGGTGTTCTACGGAGCTTTCTCATATTGAAATCCTTCTGCTTCTTATCCCTACTGTTATTTCAGATTTGTACTGCTTTGTTGAAAAAAAATTGTCACAAAACTCTTGTATCACATGCATGTGAGCACACACACACACAAACACACACACACACACACACACACACACACACACTACAAAGTACTTTGTTTTTAATACTCAATTCAGCCAAAACTCTGAAATCAGGCCTGGACCAGCATCCTTTAAAAATTCTCAACTGATCATCATCTATCCCTAAACACCAACAAAAAACAAATCCAGTCTTTATCTTTTCCTGTTTTTAATCACCATAGGATCTGGGGATATACCTCAGTGGAATAAGCGCCTGCCTAGCAAGCGCAGGGTCCTGAGTTCAATCCCCAGTACCGCCAAAAAGAAAAACAAAGAAAATGTTTTCCTTTAATCACTATAGTACTTAAATCTCTTTTATAAATCTAGGCCTTATATACATTCATTTCTTTCATTTTCTATTTTGTAGCTCAGTTGTAATTGATTTATAACAGAATAGTCATACCAATTTCTAATATTGCCATTTATTTTAGGCCCTACACTCCTGCCTCCTTACTATACATTTTTCCAAGATAACTTCTAGTGTTTGTTGTATATTTGCAGAGTACAATACTATACTACAGTTTCATAGCATTTTACTATATTTTATTTTCTTATCTTATTTTCTGAATAAGTACAACAACCCAATATATATTCATTTTTTGAAACCAAAAACTGCAGTTAGCTGGGTTCAATGTCTACAAATCCAAAAACAGTGAAACCCTCTACAACTTTAAACTTAAACGTAGAACATCCATAACAACATTCTTTAAGTCTAGGGAAAGCTAAAGCATGTGAGGGGGAAAACCCTGACCTATTCATTTCTCATGGCAAATGGCTATGATTTCTTTTTTACTTTAATCTCTAAACTTGTTTTGAAGGTTAATAAAGAAAGGTAAGCAAGAAATTCACCGTGAATGGTCTTACACCCAAATGCACCCTTAAATATGGGAGAAATTTTCTTACTGGCAAATGAAACACCTTGATTAAGAAGAGTTTATAGTACCAGTTTCAAGATTTTAGAGGTAAACTGGGTGCCATGTCCTGCATCATTAAACCTTGCCACTGGGGATGCTGAGGTAGGAAGATTAACAGTGTGAGGTAAGCCTGGACAACTCAAAACAAAAGAAAAGAAAACAAAACAAAACAAAATAAACTGGACTAGAGACACAGCTGAGTGGTCTGATCATCAGAAACTCACAGAAACACAGGTACACACGTTCAGAAAACTGAGAGGTAATAGGTATATAAGTTTGCAAATAACATCCACTAAGGGTTGTCAGCTGTGGCTACAGGTTTACATTTCCAGCAGCATAAAGGGAAGGAGAGTAGTGTTACAGAGGGAACTCTGTGCTTTTCTAAGTAGACATAACATGGAGCCAGTTTTGGCCACCTTACATCACTAACTCCATTGAGTTCTCTGAGCCCTAGCTAGCAAAGGCAAAAAGAAAGCAAATGAAATGCTTTTAACTTGAGTGTTCATAAAAACAGTCATGATTTTGATTGCTCTATACATCTACACCTACAAACCTGCAGCTTTATGTCTTACTGTATATTTAGCAAGTACAATATAATAGAAAATGCATTTATATTTACAAGAAGATGCTGAGGTCGAAATGTCTGGCTTTATGCACAGTTGTCTTCTTTGACAAGGGAAAATATCCATCTCACTTTTGCTAGCAAAAAAATAACACTGGACCCCATCGTGTAGAATTCTCAGTATCAGATGATTCTTGAAAAAGTGCCCGCTTTGTGTGTTACTAGCTAGCTAAGAAATACTGGATTACTGATGGGTAATCTCAACACACTGGGGCAGTCTTTGATCCTTACATTCCAAAGTGTGATATAAGCTAAGGGAAACATTTTATGTCCTAACACTCAGTCAACTAAAACCCATCCTTTTTCAAGGCAAACATGGCATTTTAAAAATCTATAAAAGATAGACTGACAATATTAAGATTATCATTGAGATCTTAAAGCTGAAATGTACCTTAAGAGCCATAGACACTTTAAAACATTCCTCTAGGACAAATCAGATAAAGATTCAGCAAGAAAAAATATAGTAATGTATTTTTCTTCTTTTAATTTTAAGAGAGGATAAGGGTTGGGGATATAGCTCAGTGGAATAAGTGCTTGCCTGGCAAGCACAAGGTCCTGAGTTCAATCCCCAGTACCGCAAATAAATAAATAAATAAATAAATAATTTTAAGAGAGGATATACATATATTGTATCATGAAAACATGCATGAAAGCATTTGAGAAAATATTCACACAAAGGCATCACTTTTTCATTCTCATCCTTGGCATTTAATGAAAATGGTTACTTAAAAACTCTACAAATGGTAATCCTATGCTGCAAGTATGTCTGAAAAGAAATTATTATCTACTCTCTTAGAAAAAATAGTTTGTATTCAGTACTTCAGCTAGACACTGATAGCAACTTTTAAAATGGAATGACTGACAAATGATAGTGGAAGAAAGAAAGAAAATGGATTGTACGTATCTTCATCAAATGCTTTCAGTAGATTGAACTTGTGAACAAGGTGGAGAATGAACGTGACAATGACTTATCTTTAGATAAAGAGTCTCTTCAAACAACAACTTGAAATTTACTCTTACAAGGTCTCATAATCATGGATAAAGACACTCAAGTTTTCATCCCGTTTTGGTGACCATTTCTTCCATATGAAAAGAACACAGAAAACATGATAACACAAAAGTAATATAAGTTAAAAATGATATACATGTATATATACACATAAATATATACTTACAAATTCTTAATGTCAACTGCTCCACGGAAAGCCTTCCTTGGAATAGCCTGAATTTGGTTTTCACTGAGATCACTAAAAACAGTCAAAAAGAAAAAGATACAGTCATAAAATATCATTGTAAATTTATTTTAATTACAGAGACTGAGAAGTGTAAGAAACCTGGAAAGATCTTAATTAAATGCATGGCATTAGATGCAGTTTCCCATACAAATACATTACATTGCTAATGCAAATATTGACCAGTTCTTACTCAAAGTATGCTTCTAGATATTTGGTTTCATAAGAGCTTATAAAATATGATATTCCTTAAGCGTTGCATCAATTCTATGAAATAAAATATGATTACTATTTGTTTCAAACAAATAGTAAACTTTTCATAAGTCAATTTCAGGAGGTTCTGAAGCTTTAGTACTTGAGTTTTCTCCTACATTACTGACATAGCTTTTGAAGTACATAAAAAAGCAGCTTGATGCAGCTTCTTAGAGAAGGTTGGGTACAAATTGATAAAATCTGGGCAATGTGATTAAGTTTTCATAGCACTTCAAGTAATCTTGAAAATGGACCATGGCAGCACCAGCCCGACAATAAAATAATGTTTCTGCATGAAATAATAATAGTTGGTTGATTTAAAGCCCTTTTTAAATCTACTGTAACCATAAATAGGGAGTGCCTATATTTGCATTTTAATTTAATTGAGAAATACATTTTAATCAGAAGAAAAAGCACTCTCTGAGTTGGAGTAGGAAGTTTGCAAAAAAAAAAAATCACGGATCTCATGAAAAGGATCCTTATTTGACTTTCAAAGAGTTCAGAGACAGTTCTATGAGCTTACACAATATTACTAGCCTTAATGAGCAAGGTACAATTACACAAGCAAAAAATGGCCCTAAAAGTAGAAAATTTTCTTCTAGTTTTATGTAACATGGTCAGATAGCAAAAACTGAAATATCAAGTCACTAAACTAACAATGACAGTGTTTAAAATTCTCTTTAAAGTCTACAATAACTGATTCTCACAAAGAAAGATGAAGTCACCAACCACGGGCCCACAGCAGATGGGAATACAACTGTTTTCCGGGATGTGCAAGCATGCAGGAGACATTAATCCACATCCTATGCTCCTCAGCTGCTCATGACCAGGCCAGAGCATGTAGTCTCTTCTCTTGTAGCAGAGAGACAGAGAGAGGCAGGCGCGGGGGGGGGGGGGGGGCTTGGCAGTATCAAGATTTACTGCGTGGTCTTCACCTCATTAGCACCAAGTCTTAAGCAACTGAGGTTTGCATTTATATCCCAATATCCTCTAGTTCAAATAAAAATCTGTTTGCTAAGCAATTTGTAAAAGAATGACTGTTAGCGTACTTAAAGGGAAAGGTTGTGAGCCCCTCCCCCAGAAGAACCCCACATATTTTATTTGAAGGAATAAATTTACAGTATGTGCTTATGGTGAAGGTAAAGCAGCCATCCATTTCCTAAGCGACGTAGCTCATTACTGCTTTCAATAGTTTCAGTACGTCCCTAGGAGTAATAAAACTTCATTTCCTTAAAAATTGCTTATTTCTCCAGCTTGTCATTGATTCAGACTGACTTCCTTCCTTTTTAAAATTACATCGAGTGGAGACTATTTAACTATATTTAAAAGCCTACACGGTCTTCAGCACAAAGTCTTCAGTGCAATAGCAGAGAGATAGGAAAGACATATTAGGAAGGAAAAAATCAAAAAGCAATAACGAGGAAGAAAAGATTTAAATTCAAGCTAATATGAATCTATAATACCCCCTGAAAGCAGTAGTATCTGTAATATCTATAGTAGTATGTATAACAGTAGTATCGGCGCCTGCCAAGCGCTCTTTTCCAACTTCTCCTTGGACAAAGAGTGCCTCAGATAACATGTAGGTGAATAAAATGGTGGACAGGTCTGCTTCTGCTCTTGGCTAGGCCCAGGCTCTGCAGCCTTCACATCTCTACAGCTGGAGCCACTTCATTTCCCAAACTGTATTCTCAGCTCTGCTCAGTTTCCAGGAACAGTTCTGTCCTGGAGTTACAATATCATCTGAGGTCTAGTGACGAAGGAGGAAGCTGAGGGAGATAACTTCAGATGGCTCCTAGAAAGGTCCCTGAGGAACACCGAAGCACAGACAGAACAGCATTCTTTCGGATTTTAATTTTAATCCTTCTGATTTCCACCGGCAGATTCACGGCAGAGAGGATCACTTTCTCTAGTATCTGCCAGTCTTTTCCTTTCACAGGTGTGTGAAAGCATGCCAGCCACACAAGTCTTTGCTCCCTTAAGCTTGACAATGCTTCATGTGATGCTGCTCCGCGGAAGAGACAGCCCAAGACCATGCTGTGGCTTCTCAGCTGTAGTGCAGAAACCACTGTAAGAGGCAATGTTAGTTATAAATCCCAGGCCTCTGCAGTTAAGTGAGCTCTGTTCACTTAAGGAGAAAAAAACTTGACGTATTTTCAGTACCTACCACGTGCAAGAGGTGATTTTTCAGAAAGACTACACTATGGCATTTAATCTATAGGTCCTGTAATCCTCTTACACATCTTGTAAAATACATTGTTGTGGATTTAAAGAAAAGAAAATGAAACATGAGAAATGTTAGGTGCTAGTGCTACAGACAGAGGCAAATTATTAAGTGTACAGGAAATGTACATCGATACTGAGTCGAGATTTGAAATTTCTAAAATTATAACCAGGATTAGTTAACAAATATTTTCTTCTTGTGACCCACAGCTTCGGAATGTTTTCCTTAATTCATCAAGTCTGGCTTATGTATGTCATTTGCAAAATGATGGATTAGACTACATTTGAACATTAATTCATATTTTCTCTCTATATAGTCTAGTGGGTTTTAAAATTCCAGTCTCAGGGGCTGGGGATGTAGCTCAGTGGTGGAGCGCTTGCCTAGCATGCACCAGGTCCTGAGTTCAACCCCCAGTACCACACAAAAATTGCTAATCCCCATATATTTATTTAATATTTAGTATATGCAAGGCTTTAATCTTTGTTGCAAAGGCTACAGAGGTGGGTAAGGCTGTCTCCAAGAAAAAAAAAATCCAGCAAAGAGGATGAAAAAACTAACCAGACAGAAATGTAAGTAAAAAAAAATTCAAACGATTATTGAGAGTGGGAAAAGAAAGTACAAGAGAAGCGATGTGAACATATTGAGATAGAAAGACCAGGGCAACGTGAGGTGACAGTTTTAGTCACAGAATGCCTGAAGCAAGAGCACAGAGGTAGAAAAGCAGGACTTTTCAGGGAGGTAGCTTTTGGTCTTGTTTGCTGAGGGGACAAAATATGTGGTAGAATGAGAGGAGAGGAACTTGGGAGCATGAAACAGCTACGTGACAGGCTGGCTCTCTCTTCCTAATTGAGGAGCACACTGTAATCTCAGCAGACGGCAGTGAGGAGCACAGGTTGGTGGGCGCAAGCAAGGCAGAGGTTCTTACAGACACTAAGCTGGCAGGAGGGAGCAGAGCAAACGTATGGGGCCAAGGATGCCAGCTTGGATGCAGGATTTCCATAACAGATGGATAAACGCTAAGGAGACCTCAAGGAATGTAGCACCACCACTGCACCACTTACCTAAACTAAGACAGCGGATGGATGTGGCATTTCTCCAGTATATAGAGAAAATACAGAAGAGACTGTGGGCGATATCAAGGCCACCTGAACAACAAAAAGGTAGAAGTACCCTGCATGTGCAGTGGATGAAACAGGAGATGAGGGGACAGGGTCACTTTGAAGTTAGATGAGAGGGACTATCAGTAACACTGGGAAATCAAAAAGCAAATCAGAATTTCATTTAAGTCTTTCCCTCAATATATCAACAGTGTCTCTCATCAAGGGTCTTTCTCTAATTCCCCACTGCCATAGTCACTGTTAGAATATCTCTCAACATTCTTCAACACTTTCATACATGACTGAGACTCCAGTATCATATGATCTCTTCCAATAATCTCCCCCTTAAACACCCATACACATATCCTGGCACTGTTACATTTTTAAATACTTTATCACAGTAAAACCTCCTAATGTTTTCTTTATTCCATTTAAGAAATGCCTTAGTTATTCCTTATAATTGTTCAGACAAAGATATTGGAGGTTTCACTGATAGACGGTATTCTTCTATACCTGTATCAAATCCATCAGTAAATCCTCTTGGTTCAAGTTTCAGAACACACCTGGGATTTTACCGATCTGTATCTCTGCTCCATGACCAAAGCCACTTGGGGAGGAGCTAGAAGTCACAAGATGCTGGATTCAGTTAGTAAAGTAGATAAATATATACTACAATGATTTTCTTTGACAGAAAGTACCATAAATTGGTGATCAAAGCAGGAAAATCATAAAATATAGCTAATGTTGAAATTTTAAAAATTATTTCAGTGAAATTGCCATTAATTCCCCTCAATATTCAAAATACTCCCCCTTTGTTCAAATATAAGTACTGCATTCTTCTTAGATATAATAAGATTTTTAACATGCAAACATTCACCATGCCTTTTGATCGCCACTGTAAAACTTTGAACTACCACATGGCATCCCATAAATAATTGTGATTAAAAAGGCAAATTAAAAGTAATTTCAGTTTAATTCCTTTCTTCGCTGTCTCTATTCTTCAACAGTAAACCTGCAGCCAGGGATGAAGGAAAAGAAAAAGAAGCTCTGAGGAAAAAACTCACAAGTGGTGGCAACTTGCTGGATGTATGTGCAAGGGAGAACGTTGTCTGAGTCTGTGTTCTGAAACCTGATAAGTGAACAAGTCTGGTTACAGACACACTTAAGGGAAATAAGGAAAGAAAACTGAGATTCTACAAAGATCCTCAGACATTTACATAACAAGGCAAATGGAAGAGATACTGATGGCAATGCTTCACAAATTGAAATGTTGTCAATACCATACTAGAACTCAGTAAAGAGATTAGAACCAGAAATACAGATGAAAGAGTATGGTACTCCAGTCATGCACGGTGACACCTTCCTGCAATTCTAGTGCTCTGGGCAGCTGAGGCAGGAAGATTCCAAGTTGAAGACCACCCATGGTAACTTAGTCATTTAGCAAGACCATGTTTGTAAAAATTAAAATGGTTGAAGTTCAGTGTGATGGCCTTGAGCTCAATCCCTAATACTAAAATATAGATTAATAAATCAATGAAAAATAAATAAATACATGTATGTTTTAAAGAGTCTTGTACCATGCTGAGAACTGAGTCACACACAGCATAGATAAATCTCACACTGGATGACACGCGATGCATTAGCAGTTTTCAAATTCAGCATATCCTCCACATGAACAGATGTTTCATGTCCTCAAAACTTCAATATTGGTAAGCAGGAAAATCAGCTATAGTCTTCTCACCTTCATGTCTATTCTCTTATTATACATGTATACATTTATGTGTTTATTCAAAGACACAGACAGCAAAGGACCTTATATACTCATTGCTTGGTGTTAGTATATATAGATAAAGATATAGATATACAGAGAAATTCTATACAAAAAGATTACTATATAACAAAGAACATTTCTATGGATGCAGATATTCATAACATAAAAGTTAAGGCATTTTAAAGTACACAGTCTCCTAGCATTAAATATACTCAGCTTGTATACACCTGTCAATATAATTGATCAGAAACACTCTATGAAAACACAGTTTTCTCTGGCAAAGCAAGAAAATGCAGTTATTCTTTGGTCTTTTAAATATGATAATGATATTTTTATGATAACGGTTATTATGAGATCCATGAGATAGAAAGCGATACAAAGTTAAAACGATTATGTCAGGATAGTCACTGTATATTTTAAATGGAAAACAGTCTTCAAACAATTTTATTAAGTATAAACTATAGATTCAGGCCAGTTGATGGATTTGGAAATGTTTTACTTCTTTGAAAAATGGGCCTAGGGATGTATGTGAGTTTCATAAGTTAGTTAATAGAACATGGATATTAACCAGTGGGAAATTATTCCCTGAACTCAAACTCTTTTTCTTTGCATCAAGAGCTGCACTATTCATGTACTAAGAGATACACAAAATCAGGCACTATTTTCTCACCCAAATGTATGCAATATCGTAAGAAAGATCACTCACATGAGGTTGGGGGCAAAGGCAAACTCTTCACGGCAAGCGTGTGTAAGTCAAGTAGTGGGATAGCACAAGAGCAGCACGACATACACAGGAGGGAGTCACTGGGAAAGATGACGGCAGTGTTACGCGACGAAGAGAGAGGCGAAGCTACCCCAAAAGAAGGATTGGGGAGTGGAGGCACGTGTGTGTGAAAGGTGAGCCCACTGGAGTGAGTATCGATGACACAGTTTATTGTGCTTTACAACTAATTAGAAGAAAGAGGTTGCGTTGTGTTGGGATTGTAGAATATTTGAGTAGAAGACTAAGGAGTTTTCGCTTAGTCTTCCTAGTAGTAAAGAGAGCAGGCAAGAGGCACACACCCACAATCCCAGTACTCAGGAGGCTGAGGCAGAGGAATTGCTGCAAGTTCAAGGCCAGCCTGGTCTACATAAAGCCAGCCTGAATCACATATTGAGATCCTGTCTCAAAAGCAAAAAAAGCAAAACAAAACAAAATGAAACAAAATAGTAGCGAACACAATGGATGAGGATTCTTTTTTTGTTCGTTTGTTTTTGTAATACTTTTTTATTTATGAAAAAATAAAAACATAGGAGAATAACAATAGTAAATACATTCCTATTTTTTTATCTTCAAAGTAGTTGCTTGAAGTACAAGATACAGGGATGGAAAATTCCCCAAACTATATTAGCACAAACCTTTCTTTTCAATGAACTAAGAGAAACTAGTATAATTATCTTGTATTTTTTTCTTTCCTTTCCTTCCTTTCTTTTTCCCCTGTCCTGTTCTTCTTTCCTTTTGAAAAATTTCTTTCCACATCACAATATCTATTGGATATTTTAGGCCTTATTTCCTCTTTCAATTTCTCACACCAAGGAGACAATAGGCACATAGAGGTGAGTCTGATTTATTTTAATTATCAGTATGGTCTCAAGTAGCATCCATTTATCTATAAAAGTCTCACATTTATCTTTTTATGGATGAGTAGTTTTCCATTGTATAAAAAGATTGTATCCTTTATTATCCAATCTTCAGTTGATGGGCATTTGGGTTGTTCTCAAGATTTAGCTATTACAAATCATGCCGTTATAAACAGGGGTACACATATATTAGTATGGTATGATGTTTTTAATACTTCCAGGAAGATATCCAGAAGGGGAATAACTGGGTTGAATGGGAAATCCAATCCTAGTTTTTTCAGGCATATCCACATTGATTTCCACAGTGGTTGTACCAGTCTATGCTTCCACAAACAATAGAGAAGGATTCCTTTTCCCATACACCCCATTGACATTTCTTATTGGTTGGTTTCTTGACAATAGCCATTCTTTCTGGAGTGAGATGGAATCTCAGTGTTGTTCTAACTTGCATCTCTTGAATGAGCAATGAAGATGAACATTTTTCAAACATATATTTACCATTTGTATTTATTCATCTGAGAAGTGTGTATTCATGTCAGATGCACAGTTTTGGATTCGGTCTTTGAATCTGAAATCTTGAAGACACAATGTATGCAGAGACTTCATGAACAAAACCCAGATTGCAAGGGAAATACTGTACAGAACTAACAACTGGGCGCTCATCTTATTAAAAAGCATTTGTGCAGCGAAAGAAATCACCAAGAGGGAGAAAACAATCCACTGAGTGGGAAAAAATTTAGCCATTTTCCTTCAAAGGACTCTCTTCTACAACACAGGACAAATTGGATGAGGCTCTCTCACAAGAGGGAAGGAAGGTTTCCAGAATCTGAGCAGGATGGACCAGAACCAGTGAAGTGTAGATATTTCCTCATCACTCCCCTTTTGCATGTCAATGTGCAAACCGATTTTGACTTTCTAAAAGCCAATGTTAACATGTGTACTCCATTCTGATGTTACAAAAATGTTTGCTCTTTCCAGGAACCAGGGCCTTGAACCTGTAATTCCAAGCAAGGAGATGGTGAACTTAAGACCAACCCAGCACTTTGGTAATTTGTCCTAAAAAAAAAAAAAAAAAAAAAAAGCCGGTGATAGGGTGTTTGCTTTGTGTACACAAAACCCTTGATTCAGCATACAGGATTGAAAAAAGATTATCTAGGGTTTGTCTAAAACTACCACCAACCATCATACCGTTCTTCTTTCCAGAATTGACAAACTTCAAGCAAAAATTCTTATACATTTATTTAGTAATTCTTGATAATTGTGAAAAAAATATTCAATAAAAGATCAGCTTCCTCTGGAAAAACACCGGCAAACTTACATATGACAAATAAATTGGAAAACTTCAACTCTTCACAAAAATGTTCCTTTGAGAGAATCCCTTTCAATAAAATTTAGTAGCTTTATTGAGACATAGATTTACTATATCTCAGTAAGTTCGCCATTTTAACTGAAGGATTTAATGGCTTCTACAACATGGATAGTTTTGGGCAGTTATCCGCACAGCCATTAGATTTTCTTTGCCTTGAAGCAAACTGTGTACTCCTTTGGTATGCTTCTCCCCACAGCACATGTCTGTCCTTCATTTAAATATTTAAAATCCCTCTCTCTCTCTCTCTCTCTCTCTCTCTCTCTCTCTCTCTCTCTCTCTCTCTCTCTCCACACACACACACACACACACACACACACACACACACGCACACACGATACATTTTACTTATCTATTTTTCAGTTGACAGATGTAACAGACTTTGTAAAGCAGTTTCAAAATCAGTAACTACCTGTGCTGGGTACTATAGCTCTTGGCTGGCACATTTATGTTGGTTTGTTATTAATTAATATAGTAAACAGCCCAATTATTAGAACATGAGCATCAAAGAGCAGCTTCTGTTTTGCACCACCTAGAAACTTGTCAGGTGTCACACTTCTCTTAGAAGGTCTGTCTGATCTCATGGAACTCCTATGAATCCAATCTCTATTTCTTTCCTTTATATACCCAGAACAGTCTCTGCAATGCACAATATTTGCCTTTGATCACAATAGCAGAATTAGAACAGACTATAGTAACAGTAAAAGCTGTTAATTTGTTTTGAACTTGGGATAAGCTACTTTCAAAACGCATGTATTTTTAATCATTGTTTCTCCCACATGCTTATATGGAACTCACACAGGCTGAAATGAACATTAATATATATGTAAATGTGTATGGCTGCAGGTAAGGAAAGGAAGAACAAGACTGACCATACCCACATGTGTATATAGAGAACTTAGCTACGTAGATAGCTTCTTAAGTATTACAGGCAAAAAAGTTAGAGTGTTACAAACTGAGAATTTATTTTCTTTCAGACTTCAACATACTTCAACAGTTCTCCAAGTAAAAAAATGTATATTACAAATCCACAAAATGATACTTCCTGAAGTTGTATGCTAGGCATTCTCCGATATGTCCTGTGGGTGCAGGGACATAAGATACAAGTAACTTTCAAATATGTTTATTTTAGGCACACTATAGATTTAATTTTTCTACTTCTGAAAAATAAAGGGTACTTTCCAAAGAATTATTTCTTCTTGAAAGGGAAGCCTACAGATTTTTAAAAGATAGAACATAATGTACTGGTGCGGAAATACTGCATCAGCTTTTAACAAAAGAGCCAAGTCTGCATTGCTGCTACTTTATTGCCCAGGACGTATGGTTTCCAGTTGAGTATCCCATTAACCTTAGGGTGTAATGATATCATTTTAATTATATAAATTGAAATGGCAATGTATAATACCTATATCATGTAAAAGTGGATTTGCTTTATGTGAGAGTGTCTAAACTATCTTTCACTGTGAAAGCAATAAATTTGCTTTAGATGGCAAACCTGTCTGTAAATTTAATTACTGGTAATTTTATTTTCCTCCATGGTTTAACCTCTCTCCAAGTCTCACTGAGAATATCATAAATCTGTACTTTCAAGGCCTACTTTGGAAACTACTGAGTAAAGATAAATGAGTATTTGCCCAGGTTTTAAGTTTACAAAAGCAAAGAAATATCAACGTGGATGTGAAATAATTACGCTAACCTGTAAATGTCATCACAGTGTAAATTCATAATTTCATAAAAGTATTGTTTACTTAAAAACTGCTTTTATCCAAATATCTAATCAAAAAGCACATGGCATGGATAAGAATCATTTTCCTGTGTTTGAAGGTCCAGATAATTGAGTACGGGTTAGAAGAAAATGAGTTTAACATAAGAAACAAAAGTTTGCAATAGCTGAAGACAAACAACAGTCTCCGAGACAGAGCAGCGGGGCGGTGGTGGAGTATCCCAAGAGTAACAGGGAAAGGAACTCATGTAAGACCAACAAAGGATTTGGACATGCAAGAGAGGTGCCCCTCATGACTGCCTTCCAGCCTTCTTTACAAGTCCCATTGGGATAGCTGTTTCTAAAAGGAGCAAAAGGGAAGCCCAGTGATGTATGGTTGAAGTCGCTTCATTTCTGTGTTAATTGTACAAGACACGCACCTGGTGAAAACCATCACGGGACTTCCTGTGAGCAGAACAGTAAATAGCTTGGGTTTAAAAACCATGTCATCGAAACTAGTGCTCTGGGTCAACACCTGGGCTCTACCTTTTACTGGTCTGTGACTAGGGGAAGGAATTCATCCTCACCATCCATACCATCCTCGGTAAAATAGTGGTAAAGAAAACAGCACCCACCTCAGAAGACCATTGCTTGGAGAAAGCTTGTGGAATGCTTACTGGATTATGTAAAACAAGAAATGCTTTGCACATGCTGGACCTGCTTGCTGTAACTGTGCAATTTTGCATAATTCTGTCTCTTCCCTCTACTTTGAGGTGAGCTGGAGGGCTTTCTCTTTGCCTTAACTGTCAAAGAGTTTTATTTTGGATGTGCCTTTATTAGCCCTATGACCTTGAGGCAGTTATTTTTTTTCCTTTTAAGCTTCTGTAACATTCAATTTCCCAATCTATAAAATTAGGACTAACATTTGGAACACTTTTCACAGGGCTGTTGGGGAAATTATATGAGATGTGCAACCCAGGGCCCCCGCACATTAATGACATTCAGTAAGTGCTACATATTATCATTTTAATGTGAAGATGCATAGCAACACACAGACTTTTGGAAGATTCATTAAAACTTAGGTAAAGTTTTAGCGTACCAATCATATCCATCAAAACACGATTTAGGACAAAACATAAAAGGCTTTTCCATGACTAAATACTGTATTTGTAATTATATTGCTGCCATTATCAATAAATACTTAAAAAATAATCCCAGCAAGCTCTGAGTTATATTAAGATACAATTTAAATTCAGGAAATTTGAATTCATCATATACAGTTTCTGAATTGCAAAGAAGCATAAAAGGTTCATAACCCACATCCGGGCAGGTCATAAAGTTCTGAATGTGAAAAGCTGTCTTATAATTTTTGAAAGGCAATCTTAAGCTAATGTTTCCATTAAATGCTCAAGGCATTGTTCACTATGCAGCTGGAAAACAATATGAGGGGATCCAAAAGTCACATTTTCATATCATGATTTCTGATTATATATATATATATATATATATATATATATATATATGAGTTCACCTGAGAAATCAACTCTGAAAGGCAACTTCTGGTTCTAAATTAGGTGAGTTAGCACAGTTGGCCTTTAAGGATGGAGGTCAAGAGGATGCACACCCTGAGATTCCATCACCCCTGACTTCTTCGCAAGAAGAAGCAGTGATCCTGATTCCAGCAATGGAGGTCACTCCTCACTACACGCTGCCCGCCTCCGGCAAACACCACCTTCATGCTGTCTTGCAGGGACCACTAAACCCAGGACAGAAAAGTCAAAGAAATGACGAAGAGATATGGTAAAGGAAGAAAGAAGCAGAGAGACAAGGAAGGAAAAGAATAAGAGGTAAAAATGATAGCGGTGAGGGCCTATAACCAAAAATAGAAACAAGAGGACAACTTGGGACACAGAAGGAAGAATCAGAGCTGAGGAATTTTTGAACCACTCAGTTTATCCTTTCAAATAATTGCTAGGAGCATATATCTACTTGGATATTGTTCTCAAAGCTTTACACATATTGCCTATCTAACATGCAAAAGATTAAGAAATAGGTGTCAATAGTCCCAAGAGAGATGAAGAAACAAAAACTTAGGAAATCAAAAGAACTTGATCCGATCATTTTAAAGGTTTGAGGGAGATGTCCTTGCTCTCAGGAATCTAAACCTAAAATGACACAGAGTGGATTTGTTTCAATGTCATTTTTCTTTGTACCAGGAGTCGAACTCAGGATCTTGGGCTTGCCAGGTAGGAGCTTGTGCTGCTGAGCTACATCCATGGCCCAGGGTCTTTGTGTGTGTGTGTGTGTGTGTGTGTGTGTGTGTGTGTGTGTGTATTTGTTCTGAGTTTATAAAGATGTTTGGAATTTTCTTGAGAAGAAAATGCAAAATTATCAAAGCTGGCCATTTATCACACCATTCCTATTGATTTTCTTTGTACTGCTTCTTCATCTGTGAAATAAGAGGTTTTGTGATGAGAGCATTTCATCGGGAATATCTTCACCATGTCAGGTTACACCAGTTCAGTGAGGTGAAATATACTGTCCCATTCGTAATGCCACTACAAAGCTTTGTGTTTGTGCCATCTGCCAGTGGGTATTTTAACCCCTCATACTTTACTGAACATCTTTTAATAATGTACACCATACCATCTCACAGTTTAAATTGATGGACAACTGCACTCTAGCACCGCCAACCTTCCATTTGCTTAAAATTCTACTTGGATACCAAAATAAACCCAGACATAATTTTGCTGTGTAAGTGCATCTACTGGCCACTAAATCAATTCTGTCCAACAATTGTTCCAAAAGGGCACTTAAATCAATTTGCTACAAAAGTAATGCATACAATAATATATGCACAAACTATACTTAGCCATACTACACAGATAATTAACCCCAGCAGACTCAAGGCTGACACTGGAGTGTAGTTCTTAGTCTCAGTACAACTTGGTGAGAAACTGCTATTGATAATTTGAACACATGCATGACGTTTTGTGTAGGACAGTAGAAAATTAACCTACAGAGTATTAATAGCTTTTCTTTTATGTGATGGAGAAAACTACTCGCCTTAACAAAATTCAAGCTAACATTTTCTGGCTTAGAGCATATGTTCTAATTGCATTAATGGAGGAAAGGAGCTATCTACTTTTAAAAAATGTCTTTATTGACTGATTTTCTTAAAGTCAGTGGATTGACTCCAAAGAAATCACAACCTTATCATCAAGGGAGAAATGCAGGGTTTTTTAGTCCCCCCAGGCCCAGAAAGCGTTGCACTCACTCCATCTGCAAGTGGGACTAATCTATTGGCTGCAGAGCAATAGTCAGGAAATATAGCAGAAATGTAGCAGTCCTATAACGGGAGGAGGAGGCAGATCTTGGTGACTTCTACCCCTCACTTGGGCTACTAAGTGACTTACGACAGCAAAGAAAAGTAAAGTACTTTGGGGATAGTTTAAAAACCTAAACACATCCACAAACTTGCATATGCTGGGCTTCTTACAGTTTGTTTGAATTTGCAAACTGTTGCAAATCTGTAAGGATAGAGTGTTCAGATACATATATTGGGACCGCCTCTTTTCATTTATTTTTGTGTGTCCTCAAGCTAACTCCTCCCCATTCCTCCAAAATAAGTGGATTGAGAGACCAGGAATGACCAAATCATAATGTGCTGTAAAGCACTATTGCATGACTTTCAATGTATTACACAGGAAGAAGTATACTTAAACATCAAATTTTAGATTTACACTGTGGCTTTTCCAAACACAGCTGCTGAACAAATATCTTAGTACAAGTTTTTGTAGCATTTTGACTCACATTAAAGCTGACTAGGACTTGGGGTATAGATTAGTGGCAAGGTGCCTGCATGGCAAGCGCTAGATTCTGAATTTGATTCCTGGTTCCAAATAAATAAACAAATAAATACATAAATAAGCAAACTGGCCAAACTTATAATAAAGAATCATGTTTGTATAATTTGGATAATTAGCATTATTGTACGCAGCTGGATCAAAGTTTTCCTTCATCAGAAATAGAGCCAGCCCAGAGGTCTGTTTGGGAGACCCTGAGGACTTGACTGGGGCTCCAGATGCCATGTATCGGGGCAAAGCCTAGTGGTTCAGTGGGTAACTGTGCTGAATTGACTGGACCCCTGAAGGCCTTCAGGGTTTGTCAGTGGGGGCTTGACCATAGTGAACCCAGTTCCCTGCCTATCTACTGTCTTTGAGCATAGGTGCTTTTCCACCTTCTGCCATAGCAATTTGTATACACCCATATATGTTATAGCATAATTTGAAGAAACTATGTCTCTTCCCAAGGTGAGAGTCCAAAAGTACAAATAAACCCAAAAGTACAGTTATTATCACAGGGAAGATAACCGATTGGGTGGTAGACCAACAGAGATGAGGGTGGAGAAAATTGATTAATCAAACGAGCCATCATCTGTGTAACTGAGTAACAAACATGAAGATAACATTATGTAATATAGCACCCAGAGCTAATTCCCTACTATCTTCTCTATAATTTTGCATTTCCTTTATTGTTTTTGTGTTAACAGATGCAAAGATAACTTTATGTAATATAGCATCTAGTGCTAATTCCCTACTATCTTCTCTATAATGTGATATTTCCTTTAGTGTTTATGTGTTAACTAATGTGAAGATAACATTATGTAATACAGCATCCAGTGCTAATTCCTTACTATATTCTATATAATTTTGTATTTCCTGTAAAAAAAAAAAGAAATAGAGCCAGGTGTTGCTGTCCAGAGAACAGATATTTAAAATTAGGGCACAGTCTCCTTCATTTGGAGTGATCCATCCATTTTCTCGCAGTAAAAAGGGGAAAGAACGAGAGACATTTTCATGCTCCTTCTGCTTGGGTGATTATCATTGGCTTTGTATGATATTAGAGAGATAAATGTACCACCAGAAAGGCAGGTGCAATAAATAGTACACATCTAAAATGCAGACAAATTGCAAAACTTCTAGGCCGTCTGCTTGTCAGCTTTCCCACCATGAGCCACAACACCCAATCCACCCACCCACTACTTAAAGTAGGCGAGATCTATTTAGTTCTCAGTTTCATGGGATTCAGAACATATTCACCAAGGTTCAAGGCGAAAAGTTCAAGGAGAATGGAGGTGGCTGAGAAACCCAGCTACCTCATAGCAGCTGGAGTGCAGAGCAAGAAGGAAGACCAGGGAGATAACTATCTCCTCCAAAGACATGTTCCCACTCACATACCTCTCCCAACTGGGCCCACTCCCGTGAAACACATTGGCTGTGAGCTTAACAGTGAGTCAAAGCACTGGTCAGAACAGTGGTGCCATGATCTAATCATCTTCTGAAAACCACACCTCTGAATACACGAGACCATCATAGATCTGAATCTTACTGACGTGAAAAATTCAGGATGCTCCCTTTTTCATGTCCCACCAAATAAAGTACAGCCAAACATGAAATCCCATCCAGATTGTAATTACGCTGAAGCCTTGAATCAGATTTCATGGGCATTCTCCTCCCATGATCATAGAGGGTGAACAATGTTGTTTTCATTTTACATATGAAGAGTCTGAAGTAAGGAGATTCTCTCAAGTTTTGCTACAGATAAAAGTAGCAACACTGAAACACCACAAAGATTCAACGATATTCAGCTATACTTTGAATAAGTAAATATTCCACATTGTGTTTTCAGGAAGGGAGACAAACACATTGAACTGTTAATCCTGAAATCACAGTAGAAGGTTCCATCCACACTGTATTAAAAGCTTTTTTTACTAACAGTTAAAATTCAGATAGCTTCAATAGTTTTGTTTTTGAATTCAGTCACATTAGTTCTCATGTCTTTTGTGTCTTCCTTGTAATATTTCTATTATTAGTTATTTTTTACTTGGAAATAGTTCACTTAGTACTTGTTTTATTGATGCTCTATTTTTTCTTTTAAAAAATATAAATAAAAAGTTTTCTCTCTGTAAATTAGAAAACATTGCAAGAGAACAAAACATACATTTTTCTCATTTCCAGATATTATGACTGAATGAAAATACTCAACAATACTTTACAGACAAATTTCTCAATAAACTAAAAATAGCAAGTATCAGATCTAAGTTATACATTAGATCTGTATTTCTTTCAGTCCCTGAGCATATACAGACTATTATCTCAACAATAAAAGTTACTTTATTTAGAAACAATTATCTTGTTTTTAATTATTATTAATATGACAAAAACAAAGTAACTTTCAAGAGGACCAATGAATCTTCACAATTCAACGCATAAATAAATAATGGAAGTTCTTCTAACAATGACTGGAACATTCTTTTCCTGCCATTATCCACAAGAAAATAGTACTTAGAATTATATTTTAGGGTGTTTTAAACAATTATGCACATTGGAGTCATAGGAAAATAAACATTGAAACTGGTAATTCAGTACCAATAAATTAGTGATTAGTGTGATGTCAGTTAATGTTTTAGAAAAATTAGGAAATTGGCAGCCTTCTTCAATCCTTCCCAGAAAGACAATGAACAACAAGATAATCTGAGAGGTACAGACTGAGCTATATATTTTCTGGGTCCAAATATGACTATGTGGATAGGGGCTTGATAGACTCTCAGCCTATGAAAGTTTCCTTTCTTTCTGACATTTGTTTTTCCTTCTTCAGACTAACTCTCAGTATCTTCCCACTGAAGAAGAAGTGTGGGTTCCTTTTATGTTCCTTCCTACTCCCTTATTTCCCTTCAGATGTTCAGGGAATAAAATGGCTGAGAAGCTCATATGATTCTCATTTCTCATTTTACTGCTATTGCAAAGAAATGGCTTCTACATTTCTCTTTCTCTCTCTTTCTTTCTCTGTGTATCTGTGTGTGAATAAGTGAGAAATAAAAACAAAAAAGGGAGGGAGAGCATGAAAAAGAGAAGGGCTTTTTCAGGTTTTGCATATGTTTTTCAGGAAAGGTGCTATTCCATGTGGCCAGGTTGTCACAAAGAAAAATGCTGATGCCCCTGTCTCGAAGAAAGGGCACACCGTCTCTTTGCCAGAAGAGTGTAATCTATTTCCTTCCCGTAAACATAAGACATAACACTCCTAGAGAATTTCTTACTTATGATCTTCATCTTCTTTTCTCCAAATCAAGACAGGATGTGGGGCTGGATACGGCGGCTCATGTCTCTAATCCCTGTTGCTCAGGAGGCTGAGTCAAGAAGATCAGGAAATGCAGAGCAGCCTAGGCAGTAGAGCCAGACTTACCTCAATATAAAATTTAAAAAGAGCTGTGAAGGTAGCTCAATGCTACCTGAAATCAATTCCTTGCACCAGAGGGGAAAAAAAAATGAATGGTGGAATTCAAATAAGAGCAATGTATACAAGCTTGGGCAGAATTTTAAAAGTGATATCTCTTAAGATCATGCTATTTCAGCTATTAAAACCCAGGATGCACCACACAGCTGAATACTGCAGAGCGCAATGAGACCCTCTGCCTGCTTTATACCTAAAACAGTTGCATCTGCTTGACCCCTTCTGCCATGCTCACCAGATGCACGATCTGTCCTGTCTGCCCTGGCTCCTCACTGGCTGTTTCCTCCCCCATCTGACAAAGAAAATTGTTGGCTTCAAAGATTTTCCCAAAGACTTACGGGTATTTATTAATAGCCCTAGGAAGTCAGTATCTTAGGCATAATGTATGACTAACAGGCAAAGAGAGCTGATGCCGTCTATCCAGAGAACAGCCTTCCAAAGAGGACTTCTGTCAGCTGCAGGCCAGTCCGTCTTGTGCAAGAAAGCATTCATCAGACCTGCTGCTCTGGAAGTTTCGGTATTGCTCAGAGTCCCATACATCACAGAATAAGAGATTTTGCATCTAACTTTCCAGCCTTCCTTTATTTGGGGAAAATATTAACAATAAATCTTATCTAAAATTACAATTTGCAATATAATTTCATCTACTTGATTGCACTTGGTTCAACAAAGAGAAGTGGGGTATAGAATGGATTTTCAGAATATCATCTATTTTGGTAGAGCTGTTTATTTGTTCTCTGTACAGATGGTTAATAATGTGACTAGCTGGTCTTGAATTTAGGATTACATTATTTTGCAACTGAAAGTTAGTTCTTTAAATAGAAAAATGAGCAAAGAGGGGCTTTTCTGATAGAGCTTTTATTGAAAAATAGTACACATTTTCTTTCATCATTTTTTAATTTGCAATTTTGAAATTGTATGAACCACACTTAAGTTTGCATAGTAAGGAAAGAAATAACTAGATGGTTCATTGGAATACTAATTTTTGACTTTTCTTGGCTCCAGACTGGTAGGAAATCCTCAGAACAATTGCAAACATGTTCCCCAAACTCCCCCTACTATTGCTGCTTCATTTCTTTTTTCCTTTGGCATCCATCATCTAACAGGGTGATTTCTCAGAATGCACTCCCCATTCCTAAGTGGAAGTGGTATTCAGGAATGGGGTGAGTCATTAATGTATGGGTAACTGCACACTGAATTGATCCTTTTCTACTGCAGGGAGCAGAGGAAACCAAGCTCATGGCTAAGCTCTGATGTTAACAATGCCCAGCTTTCCTCCAGAGACAGACTGCTTTAAGTGGGCAAACCACTGAGAAAATTCTCATTCGACAACTGTCTCCAAAGAAGGGTCAAAGGAATTAACCCATAGTTAAGGAGGCAAGGGTTTGCTTAAGTACTTTAAGTACATAGACAGTTGTGCAGAGATTTGAGCAGCTGGTTTCTGTCTCTGATGGAGACTGAACAAGAGGACATGCAGTAATGTTATGGTGGGAATGATGACGTTTAGCCAAGAAAAAAAGAAGTCTCCACAGTAAGTTTGAAGCATCCGCTGCAGTCCTGGATTTTGCATATTTTCTTTCTTTGAGCTCACTCAACGTCCTTAGGGAACTCTTGAGAAACTGAGGTTAAAGAGTTGCTTTATTTGTCTGAGTCTGAAAAACTAATAAATGATAGAACTTGTATTTTCCTTAAACTGAGAAGTCCTTTTCACTACAGTAGTGACCCTCGAGTTTTATGCTAGAAGAGGGAACTTAAAACCCTTGGGAACTCTAGTGAAATCTGTGCATCTTTTCCTGGAAAAATATACACAGCCCCAAGATCATAGCCATGTTTTTATCCAGTCCATAAAATACAGAACCCTCTAACTACATACTTCAATGGGTATAACTATAGCTTTACTTATCAAAATGCATTTAAATTTAAAACATCATTCCTAATAGCTTTATAAACAGATCTGAATTCACAATAAAGATAATGAATTCTTTAAAGAATGTTACTGAGGTAAGAAGTATTTCCTTCTAAGGTAACACATTAATAAAAAAGCAAGATTCTAGAAAGGGTAGTCTTCAAGCACACTGAATTACTGAAGCCAAAACTGATTTATCATTTTAATAGCAGATAATTTAATAACAAGGTTGAGTGAAGAGCTCTCCATTATTAATGACCAGGAGAAGGGAAAAAGAATGGCAGAAACTGATGTGGTTGTTAGCACAATGGAAATTATCTCGACAGTGGTGGCACTCTACTGAATCACCTCTGCGGCAGCTGCATTCCATGCGCAAGTATCAGGAATCTTGACACTCACGGTGCCACTCCATAAAGGGTCTGATGCTGCTGTAGACATAAAAGTATGGTTTACGATACATATAGAGGACCCAATTATGTCTGAAAGTATCTGGGAGAGACAAAGGTATCGGCAAGCCCTGCTCACATCAGCTCCCTGCAGTATTAAATAAAACATCATGCAGTAGATGCACCTCATGATCAGATGGGGCTGGAGTGCTGCAGAAGTCAGAGGCAGATAATGGGGAAGTGGAAGCCTAAGAGACATTGAAGAACTTTCTCTTAAAAATGAGACTAACAACTGAGCGTTATGCTTGTTAAAATGTCACAGTCAAAGTGATATTCGCAATTGCAAACCATTTCTCTCATCTGTTCTATAATACATCACCCATTGCTACGTTTTTCTAATTTTAATAAGAATACTGAGATGTGGTCAAAATATTCCATATTTATAGGTGAGGAATTTTCCTCAGCTTACATCAGGATCCTAATACAGGTGTATCTGACTTGACATCCTAGCGACAAGGCCTTCTGCCTCCAAGGAAAACTAGCACAACGGCAGTAAAAACCACAGACAGCTCAGTCTGGATGGCACTTCAACTGAGCTTTTCCTGAAGCCACTTTTAGGGAAACAGAACAATCAAAATTTAAAACGAAACAGCATTCTTGCTTAATGTTTTCAGTTTCAGCTGCACCCTCAACAGATCCTCCTTGGATGAGCCTATTTTATCTTTCCCATTTGCCACAACAGCAGTGGGTGACGATGCTTCACTTTAGCTTTCTCTTCGTCCTTCCCACTCTGCGCTTATTTCCCTGAATGCAGGGAAGTACCTCTGTCCTCTAATTTGCTCCTGGAATGGAAGTCCTCTGAGAGGAACTTCCTTCCTGTTCTGCTTCCACATTTATAGGTATAAAATGGGCAGAAGTCCTTATCAGGCGCTCCTTGTCCCACAGGGCAGTAGTCTTTGTGCACACACTGACACAGACCTCTTGCAGTATGTGTTTAAATGGCCTTCCTTTCTCCTCTACAGTCAAATTATATTGCCTCTGCCAAGCAAAATGACTCTTCCACCCACTGTCTCACATTTAGATTTTTTTGTCCCCCTCAAATCTCTCTATCTCCTGCTTCTCTTGCCACCGTGAGTGCCCCATCTCAGTTTCACATCTCGTTCCTTTTCTCCAGGGAAACTAGTACATCATAAACTCTTCAGGGCTTAAATTATCCCATCTACTTTCAAGATTCAATTATCTTCATGTATTCTAGGCTCACTTCTACAAGTACGCGTTCAACTCATACTTGCTAATCATAATTATAAAGTCACTCATGGTCGAGTTCCAAATGTCATTTTCAGGTGCTTTTTTTGGATTTCCCTCCTCCCCGCCAATGTCTGATGACTTGATACTTCAGCTATGGGTCAATAAACCTGTGATGAATGATTGAATGACTGATGCACTCTACTGCCTTGAGCTAAAAGTTATCTGCAAGGACCAAAATGAATTTCAAGTTGATGAGAAAATGTATCATTTCCCTGCCTTGTCCCCTAAAGCACTGATCTTTTGAACCTTTAGTCCTTAAGGTTCTGTCTTGTAGAAATATTTCAAATCTCCCAAGGAGAAGGGGGCTACCTCTCATGTGGAAAGAAATTTAATACAATCTGTGTCTGTATCCAGTAAAATGTAAGTTGAAACTTCAGCAGCCTCTTTAGGAAAGACCAGAGTGAATCCTTTGTGCCCTCCCCAACACTTCATCTTTTAATAAAAGACTCTCCAATCACCAAAGCTGTGTGTGTGGATGCACAAATAATGTGAACTGCATCCGCTGAAAATGTCACTGCATTCCCTGATATATTGCTATAAAAACTTGGAGATTTCCCGGACATGAGATGACCTATAAGAAAAATCCCTATGCGATTCATGTGACTTATTCTAGTTGCTCTTAAGTTAGCAGAGCAAAGAAAAGTAGACTTTTTATATCAAAATATGATTACCAAACTTTTCACTTCCATTTATTTTCTTAAACCATCTCTCATTTGAAAAAAAAAAAGTCTCCATCTGTGCCACTTCTAAACACTTCTTATAACAATAGTAAGTAGTTATGAAACTTCAGCTATTATTTCAATTGAGGGGAAAATTCCATGGCGTTAGCAAAGCCTCCTAAGCTTTCTTCTTCACTTTCAGGATAAAGCCCATGTTGAATATTGAAACACTGCTCTCTGTCTATGTCTTTTCCAACTTACCCACTGAGTTGTGTACCTTCTTAGGCACAAATGTGGCCCCTCCTGCCCACAGGGCAGAGCTCCTGCAGCCTTCACTGTTCTGCTATTCCTTTCCCAGTTGCAATATGTAGCTTCATTCACATCCCATGTCAGCAGTGAAAGCAGACGCCCTCTCTTGCCTGCACTTGACAGATGTCGCACCACCCTACCTACATGCCGCTCCTCCCAGTCCTTTCTCCAGCGATGGAGAAGTCCACACTCGCTGACACCCCACCGAAGCCAGTCTGCTTTATTCATTGTTTTCCTTCCAGGCCTCACTCATAATTGCCTTTGTCTGCTCTCACAAAACAATCTAAGCACACCCTGATTAGATCATTGATTCTGTGATAATGTCATTACATTTTTATTTTACTAAAATGAACCTTTTAAAAATACATGTTGGTATCTGTGACCAGGCCAAATGAAATCAAGGACATAGAAATTACATGCGGAATGTTTTTGCCAACAAAATACTTTGTCAATTGTGCACAAGATGGCTAAAGTGTAAAGCTCCAGACTGTTGTACAGTGGATGGCGTGTTGGTTAATTGAGAGCCTGACTTGAAAGCAGGTTGGATATACTTTAAAAAAAAAAAGGTTTCTGAAGCTTTGAAGCTATTCACATCTAAGTAAACTCCAAGACTATAATATTCTTAACTCAGAAACAAGGAAGGGTATTAATTACAGACATGTGTCTGCAGAGTGGGTATGCATGTGCAAATTTGTACCTACTGGGGAGAAGCACGATGTAGATATCTATATCTCTCTATCAGTAGAGAAATAGAGAGAGAGAGAGACAGACAGAGAGAGAGGTAGAGCTGATAGGCCTAATATTTGGATGAGTAGCAGTTTTTCTTAATTCCTTAGATGCAAGCACAGTTACTGTTATGCGCCAAGTCCATACTGGAAACAAGCTGATGAACATGAACTTTTTCTTGTATGCATGTTGGAAGCAGATTTATGCAAAATATAGAAAACTCTTTTCTAAGGTCTGGAAATAAGTCACTAAAAAAGCTTGAATTCCTTTACAAAGGCATCCAAGCCATAAGCAAAAGAGATGTACACTGGGCCAGAACTTAGCAGGCCCACTTTGCCAAGTCCCCACAGGTTTTCATCAGCTCTTGGGTGGGGGAGTAAAAATCAATATTTAAATCCCATTGCCTATTAGTTGAAAGTTTGCTGTTGTTGCAGATTTTTTTTTTCCATATAGAGGTTTCTGTGCCTTCAACGTTTTGCCCTGGTCACAGGTTTCACTTTAATTGGAAGGAGAGTCTTGTGCTCAGAGTGTGCAGAGAAACCAAAGCACTCTGTGAAGGCCTGGCTCTTTCTGACCAATCTCATGCCATAGCACATGGCTTTGCCACCCCTACGGCACTCCCAATTAAAGGAGTGTAACTCAAAGTACTGTAGCTGCATATGTAAGGAGAAAGGAAAGCTACCATAATATTGACGCACGTCCCATTTTCCAAATACAGTGTAGGTCTAATCCCTATCAGGTAATAATAGCCACACTGAAAACTGTAGAATATTATCATCACCGAGATTCTACACTGATCGAGAGAACAGCAACTTGGAATTCAGAAGTAGTTTTATTCTAAGGATGCCATTAAACAGACAAGACCATTCTAGCAAATTTAGAGTTGTCTTTTTTAGTTTTTGTGTTGTTTCTTATCGTCCCATACGTCAGTTTTTTTTTTTTTTCTGCTTATGTATCAGGTGTAGTTCTGGATATACTGTGCTATTTACAGACCCGCAGCAGTCAACATCTGTGGAAAGGTTTCAGAAATTGATTTAAAGTCTGCAACATAAGCATATCCAATCTTAATAGAATACAAGGCCATATATCTTCCAGGAGAGACTGACACATGGTCCCTACTCTGACTGGTGGTAATGCATCCCTGCCAAGCGCGGATGTAGTTTCAACTCCAGGGAGACGCAACCTCACGATGAAGCAGTAAAGCCCAATCGTGCAAACATTTGTATTTGGAAATTCTACAGGGTTGTACCGACAGTACTTTTTTTTTCATTTCCTCCACCATGTTTCCTCAAGTGTATCAAGATGTTCTGCCAGGATGACAAGCATATGATCGAATTCAAAGGTATATAAAGAGAAGGCAGGCTGCTTTCCAAAGCAAAAATTTCATCATTGGAACTTATAACAATTAATTGCACTTCTGGCAGTCTCACTAAAATAAATTAAATGGTGGAACTATTTCATTAGAAATCTTTGGCAAAATGCACTGAAAAGATGTAAAGCTTTATATAATTAAAAATGGTGAGTGCTCTGCTTCCTGGGCACTCCTGCTATGTGGTAAGTTCCTCAAGGGTAGGAGCCGCATCTGTTACCTATAACTCTTGATTGACCCCGCTACAAAGTAGGCAGTTGATACACCACTAAATCCATGTATGGATTCAGATACTAGTATAATTGTGAGTTTTGAGATCCCAGTTTAATTCAAAGCCCTACTATTAATGAACATTTCTTAAGTGTTGAGTTGTACTGACACAGCCTCCATGCTAACTAACATCTAGTAAACTTGGATATAACTTTATTTGAAGATAAGGTCATTACAATTTAAAGTAATCAAGTTAAAATGAAGTCATCAGAGTGGGTCCAAATACATCATTGGCCTGCTCATAAAAAGAGGTAATTTAGACACAAAAACAGACACAGAGAGAGAGAGCACCATTAGAAAGATGAAAACAGAAATCAGAGTGATTCCTCTCTAAGCCAAGGAAAACCAAAGACTGCCAGGAAACTACAAGCAGCTAGGCAATAGAGGGGCTTGGGACAGATTCCTCCTCCAGGCTCAGAAGGAACCAATGTCATGTGGTCCTTAGGCAGTTCTGTTGCTGAGAGCCTTGTTACAGAGCTCAATACTGTGTGCAATACATAAGAGAGTCAGGGCGACGACTCAACTTTTTTACCTGAACAAATAGGAGATTCCATGAATGACAAGGAAAACCTACGGGGTTTGGGACATGTCAGGAACTCAAATGCCCACATGTTCTGATGCATGCTGTGACTCACGGACATCTAATTGGACATTAAAGTCAGGCAGTGCTTATGAGGCTGGATTGCAGAAAGCAGGTTCTAGTTAGAATATAGATTTGGGAGTCATTATAAAATTTAAAGTCAAGAGATTTGTACCCAGTAAATGAGTAAGGAAAAAAAAGTAACATCTAATAAGTACCTACAAATGTTTCACATATGTTATCTCATTAATCCTTACAAATAACTCCATGGTGAGCCAATAGTTAGAAATTTTTAATTCCTCTGATTTTTAGTCTGCTTTACATCAATGTAAATGTTAGTGATTATGATTAAATGCAATGCAATGTAATTATTTTACATGTAAGCCAGAGGAATCCAAACTTTTTTCCATAAAGGACCAGACAATAACTGTTTTTAGGCTTTGGAAGCTAAATAGTCTCCATAGCAATAACTCTGCTCCAAGACAGAAGCTTGAAAGCAGCCATACATTATACATTACACATACAAAGGGTATGGCCATGTCCCAATTAAGCTATATTTACATAGCCAAGGGAAGGACAGGATTCTGCAAATAAGCTATAGTCTGCAAACTGCTGATTTGAATATATAATCTGAATTAATTTGATGTTTCATATTGATACAAATCTTTAAAAGAATATTTAGAAAAGCCATGTGGTACTTTCCAGTGAGCGAGCCACTCTCACTATGGAGCTGGATGATTTTCAGGCTTCATACTGCAGTGGTCTTATGATTCAGGTATTCAAAATCCAGGAAGCTCCATAGAGAATGTGACCTGGTGGCCCTTACCTCGGAGGACTGTGGATTTTCCATACAGAAGAAGCTTAGGGACGGAAATATAGTCAGAAAACGTCATCACATGTGTTGAAAACCAGTTTGTCTGGCAGTCACACAGGTTTTAATTAGAGTGTATGCTTATAGAAGTGGCATGACTTACATATTTAGTGCAGGAAGATCTTTTTAGTTATTAGATTCTTAATCCTTACCCTGAGCAAATGGTTACTCTTAATAATATACCTAACTGAAATCTTACTAATCTTTTCCATTCTTACTATGATCAGCAAAGCACCAAGCTAACAAAAAAGACAGATCCCCACTCAGTAAGCTAAATTTTGTAAGTAAGGAGAATTGCCTGGTCCAAAGTAAGCAACCAATAAATTTCAACTCCTCACTTACTCTTTCAAAATAAATTCCCTATCTTGCACCTAGCTCTCCAATATGCTTTAGAATGTGGATTTTTATTAACCCATGCTTGCACTTGGCTACTCTATGGATTATTGGCTAGTCTATAGTGGATTATTTTTCTCCCTTCTCTTAGCCATCCTAAAAATACCCAGCTAACAGGATTTCTCTATAAAAAATTTATTGGATAACTTTTAATGATGAAATAAATTTAGCATTTAGCTTGACCTTCTAGGGACAACAAAGCAACTTTTACCTTCATTCTCAAGCTGATGGCTTTATTGGAAATGCTCTAACCCAGTTATTCAGCAACTCACTATTCCTACAAAGAAAGCATTTCTAGTCCGATAGCTTAGATGTCGTGCGTGTTATTCGCTATGAAATTTCTTTCACCCTGCTCTGCACCAAGCAAAGCCACATCTTTTTTTTCTCCTAGAATAAGTTCAGATGGCCATTTCCCACCATACAGCTGAGCTGTAAGAACTTGGCTTTCTGAATTCTTACATTATTCTTTAAACCATGCTCATTTATTTACTCACAGTTTCTGTAGCCTCATTGTCTAAAGAATTAAGTATTTCCTTGATCCATCTTAATTTTGCTACTAAATTAGACTGTGTTTCTTACCATGACGTCCTGAAAATCCAAGGGACACATGTTTTTCATCTTTTCTGCAAGAGGAGTCCAGAATTGTGCCTTCATGCTGAGAGCCTGGGATATGTATGGCATGTATGGGCGACCCCTTGTCACACCAAAGAGAAATTGTGACCTATCATAGTCCAAAGAATGTTTATAGTCCATTCCCCAACAAAAGCCTGAACACATCATTCTTTCTCACAAATGAGTGAAATAAGAAATGAATGATCTCAAGGATCTAGCACAAGGAAAGAGTGAACATTGTTTCCAAAATGTTTATGAGCAAACATGTTCTTCAGAGTACGTTATTGTAAAACATTATAAAAACAAGCTAAATGCCTACAAAAAGAGGATAGCACATATATTTGGTGGTTAGGTACTATTACCAGGCATTAATTAAATGAGTAACTCCAAGACTAATTAATCTATGGAAATACTGCTACCAGTGAGTATAGGAGGGGGAAAATCCTTTATTTCAAATGTTGTCAATTTTTGAACGTTACAGAAGCCTGAACTCTACCTTAGTTCTCTCCTTCTTCCATGCCTACCATTTCTGTTCATCATCTGATCTTTTTACTTTTCATGTAGACTAAGCTATCAGCTTCCCAAGCATACTTTGTAGCTCCAGTTTATTATTTCAGTCCTGTATTCTTCAAGCCCTAACCCAAATCAAACTTCTGTCTACCTGCACCTATGATACACTGCAACCATTGGCTAAGTGTGCCTCTCTCAGTCAATACCCTGACTTAACATTATCTCAGGATCCTAACCATCTGCCCCCAGTTTTAGGTCGCCTTTCTTATTTCAGTAATGACATCCAGTTGCCCTAATAAACTATGTCCAAGAGTCATCCCTTCCCCTATTTTTCTGTTTCATTTCCTGTCCTAGCCCCTGTGTGTTATTCTTTTCACAGTTAGTATCTGCCTTCTCTAGCATAGGTATTTCCTCAAGTCTAAAATTGGGGCACTGTCCACAAGAGAGTCTAGAAGTACTTTAATGTAATTTAGATTTTAGATAAGTATTTGAGTCTTGAGTCCTTACAAAGAGAAGAGTCAGAAAACCTTAGTCTGAAATGATCTATTAATATAATAACTTTTTGTCAGAATTAGTCATTTGAAGAATGATACTATCAAAATATATGAATCATTCATAGCAATTAAAGATAAGTACCAGTCATTTAAAATCCACCATGGTATGCAGAACATCTTTAAGCTAATTAGAAAGAGTCAGATTAATCACAGATAAACTGCAAAGCACTTCTGCTGCCAGTAGAGGAAAGCTGGGGTTGAAAATCCACTGGGCCATTCAAGTTCTTATTCAGAAAGTAAATTGGCCAAACATGGCAAATGCCCTGGCATCATGGCTGTCCTGTTTTTAAGAGGCCAATTTCAGGTTGCATCCTAAAACTAAACCATGGAATCAGGATATAATGGCCTAAAATAAATTCATATATTGGAAGAGAGACAATAACATGGCAGTGTACATAGTTATATTCATGTCAATGCACATCATGTGTGTCATATGCATGGCCTATGTATGCCACACGCATCTCACATGAACACTGAGTGCATGCCACGTGCATGCCATATATGCTATGTGTATGTCACTTGCATGTCACATGTGTGCTCCATGCCAGACATGTGTTAATCAGACATGCAAGCCACATGCACATCCCGTACATGTCCATTGTGTCATAAGCATATCAGAAGCATCGCAATGCACAGCATATGCATATCCCATGCACATGCATTTCATGTGCACAACACATGCAAGTCACATGCATGTCATAGTATCACATGTATGCCATGTGTGTGATGCATGCACATCACATGTACATCAATGTATATCACGTGTGTATATCATTTATGGTATTGTTTTATATGTATGTGTGCACACATATACATATTTACTGGTACTTATGCATATACAAAAGTTTTGTTTTGGTGGTTTTGTAAATGGAACCCACGAGTCGGTGTACACTAGTGAAGTGCTCTGCCCTAGGTTTCACATTTTGTCTCTATTTTCTGTTTCGAATGACCACTCCGAGGGATAAGACCAATTAGCTATATAAACTCAAACAATCAGACATTTTATTGTGATATGGAAATAATATGCAGTGTATTCTGTCCAATGCTGTAGTTGAGCCTTCTGAGTAGGAGGAAAACACATAAATGAACCAAATTCTGGGAACATAACAACACACTTTTGGAATTCTTCAAGTTAATTATTATGTCATATTTAACAGCACCTGTTACTGGGCTTAACTGCTTTCCTTACGTATCTAGTTGTTTCATCAGTTTCAGATAGGGATCGATAATAGAGGGCACACTTCTGTGGAGGCACCGGACTGTCCTCTAGAGAGAAACACCTAATCATAGTTGCCTCAATGACTCTAAAGACAGCACATCACGAATGGCTCTCTGTCTCTGGTGGCCTTGCTTCGGCTGGTATTTGCTGTAAGATTCAGCATTTCACTAAGTAAAGTGTATGGTGTCCATGACACTGAAATATTCTCTGAAGATACTTTTATAGCATTTTTTGAAATCATGCTTCAATTCATAGATATTAACAGTAGAGTTGTAACACTGAGAAATGTTCCCCCCTGTTTAGGAAAGTGGAAAGGAGATGGTAAAAGGCAATGTCAGGATGGAAGGGAAAATATTTTAGAAGTTTTTAAAAATTCAGTTGACTTCTTTTATCCACACTGCATCCAGTGAAAACTTCGCAAATTACAGCACAAGTACAGAAGTAAGTGAGCACTTGAATTAAACATAGAACACATCCCTCACGTTTCTGCTTGGGAGATTATATTCTACAATTACAGTAATGAATCCTTTCAAGAACATAAGAAATTCTCCTAGTGATATAATCTTTCTCAGTTTGTAAAATGTCTGATAAGAACTCTATAGATTTTCCAGAATATTCTCTTTATATCAGATTGTGAAAAAATACTCTGAAGGCAGCATTTATGCACTTAGGACGGAATATTTAGGATACAGGGACAGCACCATGACCTCTAAGATTAAACAAGTCATTTTCTTCATTCATCTGGCAGGCAGGTTAAAAAACAAAAAAGAGAGAAGCAAGCAGTCTACAACAATGAATGAAGGCTCTGGAGTCTTTTCATAAGCTTCAAGCTGACCAGGGTCCTCGTGGAGAGGTCTTACCTCATTCCCACACATTTTCTGACCTATTTTGTCTGCCTTTTCTCAGAAGGATTTTACTTGCTCCGCTGTGGACTAAGCAGTAAACTAATTATCTTGTTCAAATCCCTTTGTAACGCCCCTAATCCTATTAGTTGTAAGAATGCCTGAATACTGATTGCAAACTTTTTTTCTTTTTAAAGAGAAAGAAACTGGTCCAGTGGTTTGTTCCTGGGGTGCTGATTTGTGGGGAGACTCAGAGCAGTTCAGTAGACAGAGGTAAAAGCAATTTTGGCCATCCCCAAATCCCAGGTCACCTTGCAACCAAAAAAGTTCTTTCTATTTTTATTCAGCAATGCATTCATTGATTCATATTCTCTATGTATATGTCCTTCACTTTCTCTGCCATACAGAGAGAGAAAAAAAGAGGGAGGGAGAGAGAGAGAGAGAGAGGGAGAGAGGGGGGAGGGAGGGGCATATGCTGCACTCACTTCTTACTACTCATGTGAATGTCTTGTAAAAGTCAAGTTCTAAACATTCCTACTCACAGCAGAGTGTAGTGAACCCTGGCCCCAGCTGGGAGCTCATTCACTTTCCGCTTTTTATCAGGAACATTTTAATGAGGAGGGTGACACCATTCCAAGAAGTCACAGAAGCCACCCGAGGCAGAGGAAATGAACAAATGTCATCACAGACCTCTACCAGCCCTGGGAGTCCTAACTCCCTTTCTTCAAAGAACTCTCACAAGTCTCGTTAAAGGACTCTCTCTCTCCCTCTGTAGAAGTCGCCAAGACCATTGCCTCCTGCTGTCTATTACTGAGGGAACTTTAATCACTTTTCCTTGTTTTGTTCCCACTGGGGAAGGAGCCAGACTGCAGGGAAAGGCCTGCAGTCAGAGCTGATGTTAAAGAGCATGAAATTTATCTGACTTCCATAAAGATGTGTTCTGCCTTCCATTCCTGATTTTGCCATGCAGGCTCCTCTAGGGACAGCTGCCTGGTCTTAGAAAACAAAAATATTTGTTTTAAACATGGTGGTACATGGCTCCCCCTGAGATTTTGGTCTTCCTAGGTCCCCTCTTCTCTATACAAAGAATGTCTATGTTTTTGGCATAGGAAGCTATTTTTTGTTTTTTTGCATTAGAAGAAATGTCTCTCCTTGCATTCTATTAGAACTTTTTTTGAAAAGAATGTATGTTTTAAAACATATATTCAGAATCTCTTTTTTAATGTGTTTCTCAGGTCTCACAAAAATGGTGCAGACAAGAAAAAATATGCTGGTTTTATGGTGGGAATATAAGGCTTACTACAATGTAATACGGTTCAAATACTGATTATATTTTGATCTGCCATCATCTTTAGTAGCCAACATTTTCTAAGACACACAGGTTCGGGTCTTTCCTGGTGAAGACACTGCCTGTTGGCATACAAGTCAGGGTGTTGTCGCGTGTGTGGATGGAGTGGATGTAGATGTCAGTATGTAGGCCGTGGAGACATAGATTTCAGTCTTAAGGAAGTTAAAAGCCTGAACAAAATGGAGGTTATTTATTAGTAATGGTTTTAATATAATGACTGTAGGACATGGTGTTGGTGGTGCTGAGGGAGTTGCTGGGCAAGTTTTATCCTATTTGTATATTCTGTTATTTGATACAGAAAGGAACCTACCTCGTTTAAAGAAATGCATCTGACCCAACAGGATGCATAAGTAAGTAGAAAAATAACTTGGAGTGCAGGTTAAGGGCCATAAATTCACAAAGACTTTTTCTCCCAAGTGAAAGGAGAACTATAAACTTAGTCTGTGTTCCTGCACAGAGGAAAGATGCTTTGTCTTTGATATTAAAAACATACCAGCTATCCAAGAGAAACAATTGTTTTCCCTGATGCCGCAAAAGGGAGCAAATCTGCCGGAGAGGCCAAGTTCTTAGACAGGGCATAAAGTCCTCAAAAACATTTCTCCATAAACACAAGAATAAATATCCCTGCAATGTCTTAGGATATCCCTCAAGAAAGTCAAGGACAAAATAGCAAGTGATTATCCTGGAATCAAAATCTCATATCTAAGTGGGAGCATGCAACTCTAATGTTCTAGCTTGAAGATATTATGTAAATCTTACATGTCAAATACATATCAATGAAGAACACGATAAAAAAACAAGTGAAAAGGTTTAAGAAAATGTATTCAATCTGAACACAGTAACTCTTACGTCGTCCTTTCTCATCTGTTTAGTATACATCTGCTTTAGTAGATACAGAGAGAATCATTAATATACTGTCATAATTTAACTTAGAATCCACTTCTTTGACCTTTAGAAAAATCATGGTTATATTTGGGACTAAAAAACTTAAAAATAATTTCTGTGTTGATTATGAAGTGAGCAGAGCAACTGCCACGGAGGATAAGTCTTGAACGTGACTTCTGTCTTACCATTGCTCAAAGCATCCCCATCTGCCTAGTCTGTGCCTACAGTGGCATGTGCTCAGTGGCAGCCTGATCCTCAAGAAGAGCTTCAAAGGAGAGGAAAAGTTAAAATATCCATCTGTGCCACAGAGGGCCTAACATCACATAACAAAATCACAGCAAATGGACTCTCTGTCAAAGACACAAAGCCCAGGGAACATGATGAAATGTGATGCTGATGTGCTGACCAGCAGCTTTCTGGTCACAGCCTGGTCTAATCTACGACTGATATCAACAACTGCAGACCCAAGGGGTGGAGGGGAATCTACACTGGGTGCAGGGTGGATGTTACTTTGCACATCAGCATTTTCAAATGCAGCGTTAACACTGAACACAGGTCTTTCTGAAAATGGGGTCGAAGTCCTAGGACTTCATTTTTTTAATGAGGAAACAATGATGCATAATATAAAAGCAGGCCAGGAATGAATAGTCTAGCTATAGGATGGAGAAAGGTCTGGGCTGCACAGTGCTGTAGTTTCTGTTATGGCCACTTAGCGGCACTCAAAGGCCTAGAAATGGTTCCCTGAATCTAAATTATAAGACGTTTTCAGGGAGCGAATTGCACACAGTATACGATAAGCAGCCTTGCGTACCTTCTCATGAGTATCAGGTCTCTGCACATGAAGTCAGCCAAATTTTCTTAGTTAACAATGAGCAAAAACTTCAAAATATATTTTAAGGAAAAGAGAACCAAAGAAACGAGTACCAAGAAACCAGGATAATATTTTCCTTGAGGGAGGCTAGAGGCAGGTCCACAGAAAAAGACTCAACAGGACACATATGACATGAAGACACTTGTGCAAGTGTTTAAATATTTATGCACATTTGTACAAGGCATCCTGTATGTGTATTTTACAAGGTAATGTACTGCAGTTACATTATCAAGGAAGAGCTTTAACATGAACAAAAAATACCTGGAATCTGAGTCTGTAAGTACAGAGATGAAAAGCACGGCCTTAAGAGCCAATCATGGGTTTATTAGTTTAAACCTACTTCTCTCACTGACCATGGGACCTTGCGTGAGTTATTTCATTTTTTTGGCCCCAGTTTTCTCTTGGTATAAAAGGATAAAAAAATACTGATTTTACAGGGTTGGGATAGGGAGTAGCTGAGTGTGAAGGCAATCAGCACAGCATAGTGGTGAAGCACAAGTTTGAAACAGGTCTTGTTCCTTTCCCCATTTCTATCTTTAACTTCAAGTTAATGACTTAGGTCAGAAACCCTAGAAATGAATGGAAACACGATCTTAAGCGCTAATGGAAAGTGAGTTTTAGAATACATTCTAAAGTATACATAGTGAGCAGAGAAAAAGACCAAGGGGACAAAAGCAATAATCTGTTGATCATATCAAATCATTATTTGTAAATTTTTAGGAGTTACTATAACTGTCATTGTTAGAAGGCTTTGCTTGAAAAATGTAAACTCATAGTTCTCCCTAGGTAGCTTCATTTTTCTTGTTCAAAGAAAGCAACCAGCAATGTTGGGACAAAGCAACGTTTCCTATAAGAGCCCTGGCCTGAAGTTCTCATTATATATTACTCTGGACACAAAATAAAACACTCACCAGCATCTAAAGCAGGGAGCTTGTAGCCAACTGTCCCTCAGACAAAGGACTTCTATCTAGAATATATGAAGAATTTTTAAAAAATCAGGCCCCCAAAATTCAAAGACCCAATCCAAAAATGATCATCTGAGATGAACAGACATTTCTCTGATGAACAAATACAAATGGCAACTACAGATATGAAAAAAATGTTCAATATCATTGGTCATCTGAGAAATGCAAATTAAAAGGACACTGAGATTCCATCTCACCCCAGAAAGAATGGCCATCATCAAGAAATCAACCAATAACAACACTGGCAAGGGTGTGGGAAAGAAGAACCCTCTCCACTGTTGGTGGGAGTGTAGACTGGTACAACCACCTTCAAAATCAGGGTAGAGATTCCTCACAAAACTAGGATTAGAAATCCCATTCAACCCAGCTGAAAACATCATACCACAGTGATATATACACGCTGATGTTTATAGCAGTCAAATTTGTCATAGATAAATCTTGGAAACAGCACAAATGCCCATCAACTGGGGACTGGATAAAAAAGATGTGGTATTTCTATACAATGAAGTATTACTCAGCTATAAAGAAAGATAAACTCCAGGCTTTTATAGGTAAATTGATGCAACTAGAGACGATACTCATTACTGAAATAAACCAGACCTGCATGTGTAAATATATTGCCTCCCTGGTGTAAGAAATTGAAAGTGTAAATAAAATCTGAAAGGTACAATAGGTATTGTGAAAAGGAAAGTGCTCAAAAGAAAAGAACTGGGATGAGGGAAAGGAAAAAACAAAGGAAGGAAGGAAAATATGCATAGACACACACAAGATAGCTAAGATAATTGTACTACTGGATAATTGTACTACAATTCTATTGATTTATTGAAAAGAAGAGTTAATGCTTAATTTTTGGTCAATTTTGCATGCCTACATCTAGTAATCTGAACAACTACTTCGAAGCTAACAGTATGTAATATAACACCCATTGTTGATTTCCTATCATCTTGTTTTGAAATTCTGTATCATTTTTCATGTTCTTTTGATTTTTTATTCTCTTTAAAATCAAAAAGCAAAAAACCAATCCAATAAAAATTAAAAAAAAAACACTTTAAAAATGGAGTTATAAACTTTAAACTTTAAAATCCATCATGATAAAATTTTCACCAATTACCTTTTGTATCTTTGGTTGTCTGCACCCAAGAGGTAAGAATACATTATTTCCTCTGACTTTTAAATATGACACAATGCGCTTATGCATATGCGTAGACCAGACACGTCCACTTAAGTGTTTAATGATAAAAATACTGACATTTCACTGTTTTTCTGAAGAAGAGCTCTGTGCAAGGGCTCTGGGTGAATGGAAACTGCAATGTCACTAGAACTAAAGCTGCTCATTCCAGCTGGACCACTATGATTTATAGCTGGTGGATCCTCAGGGAAAAATCTATTTCCTTTAAATACGCATCTTTACCTTCCAGGTGATGACGGTAATACTCTTCATTTAATTTTAGACATTTTTTGAAAATCAGATGAGAGGAAAAGAACACATTTCTCAAGCTCAGGACAGCTGCCTCACAATGTTTCATAGTGCTTGCTTAAAGCACAAATCTGGACGGCAGGGGATGAGGCTCAGACTTCCATGGTCCTTTATCTGGGCTCCCCTCACAACATTGAACTTCTACCCACTGGGATGCTGTAGAAGTTCCTTGCCTCTCTGTCACTAGGGACTTTGGGGAAAACAACAGATGATTACAAGACTACATATTCTTTATCAGCATGTTTTTAATCATCACTATTAAACACCAACTAATCGCTTTATTCCACCCCCGTGACTTTTTGAGCCAAGTCTCATTTCCTGTTTTCTTGGTTCCAGCTCTTCTTTGTTAAGTTATGGTTTAAGGCTCTCTCTCTTTCTTTCTCCCTCTCCAATAAATCTCTGAAACCTGAAGCTATTCTATTTATCTTCTCTCTACAATATTAGTTATCACCCACATACAAATGACCCTTGCTGTCAAATTTTTGAGTCTTTCCCATTAATACTATATTACACGGAGCATTTTCCCAGGTCATCTCTGATCGGGTAATGCACTGCCAAATCAAGTGAAATATGATTATTTTGCAAGACCATTTTTCTTTGACCATCTTCCCTTATACTAAACTCCCTATTTTCTAAAGAATACAATTTCCCTGACTCCACATTCATTTTTTTTTTTTTCCTAACTTCAACTTTGCCTTTGTAGATGTGCTACAGATTTTTCCCTTGTGCTGCCTCCACACGGTGAAGGTTTTGGTCAAAGTGGTGCTCACCTGCCAACAGCCCCAGGACAGCCTTGCCTTCCCTACTGTCTCTGCACTACAGGCTCAGAGCTATTCCGGCCATCAGGACTTAGGCCACACTCAGCTCCCTTGGATCAGGTACCACACTGCGACCACACTGGTAAGGGTGCGGTGATGAGGACACTCCAAATGGCCCTGCCCTCGAGAAGTTCATAATCTAGAAGGAAGCACTGACTACAACATTCACCCACATACTCCTGGGCTGAGAAAATCACATGTTTCCAGAGAAGCATCTAGCGAGGCAGCAAAGCCTAAGCTGAGGAGCCAAGAACCATACGTGAAAATCAGGAATAATGATGGTCAGGCAAAGGATAAGAATAAAGGGCACAGGGAGGCACAGGGTCAGAGATGCGCAAATGTGTGGACTCTGACTGGAGAATGCAGTGTTTCAGGGGAGCTGGAAATAAAGCAAACTTGAGTTCTCTTCATTTACTACTTCAGTCATTCAGTTAAAGTGCTGCCTGCTGTTGTAAGGCATGCTCACATATCTCTTCTGTTTTCTGAGTGTCGCAAGTCCTTAAAGCCTTTCCAAGGGACTTAAAATGAAACTTTCTTCAAAGAATTTCTATTGGCGGATGGTAGCTGTTTTTTTTCTTATGAACTGATGTATGCGTAGAAAAATTTTAAAAAGAAAGTTTGCAGCATAATTTCTGACAAGGTGTAACTGAATTTAATCAGTATGAACTTTCTATAATGGAATCTTTATTCTCTTTTGTAGACATATACCATACATATCTCCAGACCTTCTCCTGAGACTGTATCATTTACATA
Source organism: Dinomys branickii (assembly GCA_004027595.1). NCBI lineage: Eukaryota > Metazoa > Chordata > Mammalia > Rodentia > Dinomyidae > Dinomys > Dinomys branickii. The sequence goes on along the minus strand of PVLD010002574.1, from coordinate 119,916 downwards.
AATAATAGTCATTAAAGGCATGGGAAGTATTTAGAAAACAAGAAATAAAGAAACAAACAAACAAAAAAAACACTTGCTCAAAACTGGAAAAAACCTAACACACATTTAATAATTAACATTAAGAAATACCCCCAAACTGCAATTATCCCTCAGAAAAGAGCAAATCATAAAATTTTGTAACAAGATTTTGTTAAAAAAAAAAGTTAGGGGTTTCTCTTCATAAAAAGAAGTCACTTATTAAAAAATGCTGCCAACATCTGCAAAGTTTGAACATTGAAAATAATCTAGAAATTATGAGAGCAATAGATAAACTTCATTAATATAATAAACTTCAGGCATGTTTAAAGTGCTCAGAAAGGTCAACTAAAAGAAGCAAATGAAATTCTTGGGCAGAAAAGAGAAGGATTCTCATGAAGTAAATTGTGCCTTCTCCATCAACTGAAGTATTTATCAAGAGTAAGTATGTGAACAAGGTAAAACATGTACACATTGTTCGAATTTGTAAATCTGATATTACTAAAGTCTCATTCGCTGTTACTGTGGAACTGGGGCAAGTGAGTGCTGATGAAAATGGAAATAATCACTGAAGACTCAGTAGAGAGCAGAAACCAAAAGTAAACGTAAAGGCCACTCTCTGACAACACGAGGGTGTCCCACGGAACCCTAACAAAATTTGCCTGTAGGAGAAAGTGTCCAGCTGTGCAAATGTGTACAGGGGTTAGACATGTTGAAATTGTTCCTTAATGATGTTCAAACATGTCCATTTAGAACTTACAATTCTGCGGAATCAAATTGGGTTTCTGTACTTTGGGTGTCCATTTGAAGTATTTACAGAGATTTACATTACAGCCTCATATATGAAGTAGGAAACTTGTAGAAAGGACGGAATACTGTTATTAATTACTAGCATATTTTAAACATGAACTCCACTGTATAAGTAATGATAACGTGTACATATATCTGTGTAAAATAATGCATAACATTAGTAATTTTAAAATATTAGTTTAAAATATATAATACAGATGTAGATAGATAGTAACTCAATTTTTAAAGCTCTATTTATGTATTTATTATTTTTGGTATCAGGATTTGAACTAATTACCTTGTGCTTGCCATATAGGTGCTATGCCAAAGAGCTATATTCCTGGCCCTTAAAGCTCTATTTAAGAGAAAATGCCGTCTAGAGGAGTATAATACCTGAAGAAGATCTGCACGAGTGAAATTTCATTAAATAAGATGCTATTATGTGGCTGATACATTTTAAGCTATGAAAAATTCCATGGGCTTTTTAAAATTCCTCTAACTTCATAAACTATTTTATCAAATTATTTTTTATAATTCTCCAGAATTTTATCCTGGAATTCCATAGATAATACTATGGGTAAGCAATCTAATTCAGAAGGAAGAGCTGTCAGAGAACAGTGAGGCTTTGTCATGAAATTAAGGTGCTCTGCAATGGATGAACAAACACAAGTGTTTTATGGCAGTTTGTCCTCACTTGATTCAATTTCGCAGTCCTGAAATGTGGCAGTAGAGGGAAAGCACGCCAATAAAAACGTCGGTTCCATACATCTTACTTCCATGCCAATCCTGAGTAACTTGACAATGAACAAATGGTTTCATTTATATATTTAATTTATCAATTCTATGAAGCAATGCAAAATATTGCCTTTGCCTGAACAATATATCTAAAAATGTAAATCAATAGAAAGGCTGATTTTGTCAATGGACTTTTTCACTATCTGAGTAGTGTATCACATCAAACACATGCACTGAGATGACATTCCTGTAAGAAAAGATATATAATCAACTGAGAAAGAACCTCCTATGTTTAAATGAGTCCATAGTCATTTGTATTAGTAGTGTAAAGGCATATTAAGCTTACCATGTTTCTAAAAGGCATTAACACATAGCACGTATATTTGCTTTATATTTACTGTGTTAGAATTTCACTATTTCATTCATCTGTTCTGTAGGAAGTGCTGACTTCCCATTCAATGACAATCACAGTAGCCAAAGCCCGAGAGAGGCTCCGTGTGGAATTGCATGCAGTGAGAATCAAATGCAGAGCACATGGCGAGTGGGAAGTCCACTGTCCATCCATCTGCAATTGGAACGGTATTCTTACCACCCACCTTGAAATAAAATTTAAATTCTAAATCACAAACTCATACTGACAGTATTTCACAGTTCTGACTTAGTCACATTTTAAAAACTAAATAATAGAATAGCTCCTTTACTGGCTCTTTAGTAAATATTCAGAAATGTTGCAAGAGTCATGGAGAATGAATACTGGTTTTATGTTCACTAATGGTATCTCCATTAGATATTTCCTTTGCTCCCTTCCTTCTTTTTATTCCCATTTCTAAATTCCTGCCTTGCACTCCAAGACAGTTGTTTTGTCATAAAGTTATCAGAACTAGGACTGCCCCATGCTTATATCCATCTCAACATTTCCCATTACATCTTCATGTGCATTTACTTTGAATGTACTCCAAAATTTGGTGGCTATATACAAATTATGAGTCACTTCTGTGGGAGAAAATACAAAGAGGAATATGGGGTAGATGAGATGAGAGAACAAGAATACAGATTTGGAAAATGATGTTCTAGGAAGTACAAAGAAGTCCACAGGAAAGACAGTGCTGACAAGGTGACAGATTAAGAATGCGTTGTCTAAAGCCCAACCATACCAAAGAACTTTAAATAAAATAGCTATAGTTAATAGCTCCAAATGAGAAGAAAAATCAGAATGATAGTGAATATTCTCCATACTCATCCTAATATCCCCCTGTCATTCTCTTTTCCCATCTTTCTCTCCTTCGTGATCACGAATGTTCTACTTCTCAAAAGTCCTGTCTTATTCTACCTCTGATCTCCTGCAGCTGGGGTTACCTCCTTGGTTCCATGCCCTTTAGAGCATGCAGCAAGTGTCTCCTCCAGAAAGCCTACCCTACTGGTGCACCTAAAGAATCTTCTCATGTTCCCTTGTGGTTGCCAACACTTCCTACAAAGATGCCACTTTATTTATGTACATTTGTATCTGTTTACATTAGGATGTAAGCTTTCTGGGTGCAGGAATCCTGTCTGATCTGTCATCACTAATGACGCTAGTGGTTAGAAGAGTAGTCAGCATGTAATAAGGATGAAGGAAATGAAGAACCCAACACAGTGAACATCAACCTTTAAGCATATAGTTTTCAATAATGCGAGTAAATGCTTTGCTATCTGTATCAGAGAGGACAGATCTCCAGATTCTCTTATCAATAAGGACAATGCATAGAAATTGGTAGTAAGGATACATTGCTTCCAATTTGAGATGTAAAAATGTCATCAATATTGGCATTGCTCAGTATGGTTCTTATGGAATATGAATTTCCTTAGATCTCTGTAAACAGCAATCTTCCTTTACCAAATTTCTTCCATATGGTCTTATAATCTACAATTATGCATTCTACTGTAATTGCACGTTTTAGAAACCAAAAGCTTGAAACTAAGGAAAAGTACTGTCTGTCAAATTACCCCAAAGATAACACAAAACAAAATGACATTTAAAAGGTTGCAATACTATGAAATCAAACCAACTGAAGTTGCTGGCCTTACTTCCCTGGTTGATGTGATCAAATATTGGCAGTTTCCTGTGGTTAAAATTGACACTCTCATATAGGAAACCAATTAAAAATATATCACGAGTAAGAAACTCCTCCATTAATTTTATTATTGTTGGTTTTTTTTTTTTTTTTTTGGCGGTACTGGGGATCGAACTCAGGACTCTGCACTTGCTAGGCAGGCGCTTATTCCACTGAGCTATATCCCCAGCCCCCTTCCTCCATTAATTGTAATATGTGTACTTTTTCTAAGACAGGTAAAAACAGATGAAAGGCTATGCTCATGTTGAATGCCCAAGTTACCTTAATTCATGATAGAAATAATTTTCATCTCATACTGACCTCTCTACTAACAGTCAGACAAGTCAGAAAATATTTTGAAACTTTTCCCTGCATTATAGTTCATGCTAGGAAAGCATCTAATCTATAATTTTTGCTAGATATAGGATACACAAATCTTTGCTATTTCACTGAGATGCGAAATCAAAATGTATTCTAAAGGGTGATGTACGTTGAAGGAAGAGTGGAAACAATCTAAGAAATGACCCCTGAATGTGTCCCATGGCAGAGAATACAGGAGGGGCAACACATTTTGATGACGTGACACAATTGTGCAGCTTTTCAATAAATGTAGGTTAAATTTTCTGACAAAAATGAACAGAAAACTAAAGCATAGATGTGCCAAATAATCTTACCTCAGCACGCACAAGTCCTGTGAATTGGGGAAAGGAAGGAAGCGGAAAAGCAAAGGAAACACTTCATCAGGAATTCTAACAAGATGAGAGTCTCTGAACCTTGGAGTTGCATTTGGTAGGCTGTACCACTCTATCCCAAGACTATGGGCTTCCCCCAGGATCTCTCTCCTCTCACTGCATTGTAAAAGTAAGCCTATTTGTGATATTTTGCTTAACATTTTATGGGGCTAGGAGAAGGGAATATTGATGCTCCCAAACAAGTTTCTACAAAACATGAAAGAAACGATTTGGAAAGCATTTTAAACAACTTCATAAGAAAATCTGATTCATGCTTTTTCAAAAGTTCACCATGAAATCTAAAGCCTTCCTTACTCCTTCACATGCGTTGCTCCCTTGAATGCCAACAGGAAGTCAGTAATGAAGAAGAGACATATGGTGAAGACAGGGACAGAGGAGCTCGCCATGAATCAGCTCTCCTCTCTGTGGGCGGGAAATAAAGTGTTTATATTTTTAAATGTTACTACAAAATGTTCCACTGGTAGAAGTGGGAGCGCTAAGCAGCACGTAAATATCAGACTAAAGTTACGTGCGAACACGCTTTGGATTTGAAAGCTATGGCTAACTCTCAGCAAAAGGCGAAGGTCTGGAGAACATTTTTTGGCATACACTCATCATGTTGCTCATCAAGTTGAGGGACCTAAATGTGATCTCTATTTTATTGTCCTGGCTAAAATTCTGGCACTGTTCACTAACTTTTAATTACTTCTATTATCATTCTAAGTATCAATTTTAGAAAGTTAAGAATGGTGTCCTAGGTTGTTCACATGCTCATAACTAAATGCCGTACACTGGACAGCTCAAACAGAAGCTTTTTCTTACATTTCTGGAGGCGTTATGGACTGTTTCTGGTGGGGGCTGGCTGTGGGGCTGGCAAAGAGCTACTTTGTGGCTGTATCGTTCATGGCAAAGAGAAAGCGTGCAAGAACAAACTCTCTGGCCTCTTTTCTTGGAAGGCCACGATTTCCATAATGAGGACTCCAGCCTCATGACTGAATATAAACCTAATTACCTCCCAAAGAGACCACCTCAAGATACCATCACAGGGTGTTAGGGCTTAAACACGTAAATTGTGTGTGGGGCAGGGCACATTCAGTTCACAGCAAACAGGGAGAAACTTAAGAAATTCTAAAAATGTGAAGATTGAGGAAAGGTAGACATGGGAAAAAATAGAACAAAATCAAGATACATGAAAGACTGCATAACACACCTGTAGCTATATTTTGTTCGCTAAGAAGTTCCTGTTAAACATAAATATTAGCATTGCTCCTAAGTACAGGGTTTTTAGCTGAACCATGGCTTCTGCCTGCTGTGGAAAAGATGTAACTATTTATGACAGAAGCTACAAGACTGCATCAACATTATCTTGGTCCATCAAATCAAATAGATTTTTCTAGCAAGCCTGATCCTAGGAGTGACCTTGGGGGAAACAATACTTACCCAGTGCCTGCAGAATGTCATAAATCGTACCAAAATATTTTGAATGAGAATGATGGATACCGGATCTTATCTTATATTTTCTATGTGCGACACAGAAAGTACGTTATCTCTTCTGTGGTCATCAGTGTGCGATAATGATAACAGTAAGGGTTATTATGACTGAGAATTTTCCTTCGCTGTCTCTTCCCTTCTTTTCTTCCTCCTTTCTGTGGTGCTCAGGATCGGGCCCACGGCCTTTGCCCCAAATTCCATCGCCAGCCCTTTTGCATTTTCATTTTGAGACAGGGTCTTGCTAGTTTGGTAAATTTGCAAGGTTAAACTCAAAGTTGAGATTCTGCTATCTCAGCCTCCTAGAGCGCTGGGATGACAGGCTTGCACCACCACACCCACCAGACCAAGCATTTTTCAGTTGTCCAAGGCTTCTACCCAGTTGTATGTCTGCATAGATTGCTGGTTATGATGAACATTTTCCTACACTTTTATTTAAGACCCAGATGTCATCTAGCATTCTATGTGCTTTGTATTCAGGATGTGGGACAGGTTTCATCGTTTTTCCTAATTACTAGAGCTATTATTATTGATTCACAGAGGAAACAGTTGTGCAAGGATTTTAGATTCCATGTACCTCTAAGGGTTCTCCGAGATGCTTATTTTTAGTTACTCATGTGAGACCACAGAGTAACAAACTTTAAGACTTGGAAGCACACATAATGAGCTATTGCTAGAAATGCAAACACTGCCTGCAAAGTTGCCAAAGTCAGTTTTTAAAAAGGCAAATGAAGTAACAATGGTATCTTACTCGTTGTCGGCTTTTCTCCCCACCTTTAGACATGAACAGTCACACCATCTGCAGGAGCCCCATCTCCTGAAATAGCTTGCCTAACCGTTTTTCTTTACGTCAGCTTTGACCATGCTCTGGCTCCCAACAGTCAACCGCTGAACCTCTCTTGCAACAGACTTCCCTCAGCTCACCACAGCATACTTTGCTTGTGGGAACAGTAAGCAAGTAGTGTCTGAGAATTGATGTTCTCTAACTTTTAATCCCAGGATATTAACCAAAGATTGATCCCAAGCTGCAGCTCCCCTGCTCTTAACTAGCACAGGTCTATGGTTAGATTTATGATGTCCTAGAAGCTAACTTGTTGGGCTAAACCAATATGGCGCTTTGTTAAACTGTATTTGATAGCTCGTCCTTTCTGTTTCTAAGTCTTTTTCCCATATTGGTGGATTTTAGAAATACTTCCTATAAATTATTTGACATAAATCTTCCTGACAGAGTATGCTTGTGAAGAATTCAATGCAAGACATAGCCCTTAACTTTCCGAACTCAATGGGTAACCCATAGGCTGGCACTGATCATTCTTCAAAATAGCAAATGATCATTCTTTTAACCACTCACTTAAAACCACATTCCCAACTGTTGCTAGGTTCTCTGCTTTGATTAACTTTAACCTCACCCTTAAATAATGGTGTATTTTTCCCTTTTTGTCTCTGTCCAGGTATTAGCCATCTTTATTTCTTCCTAAAGCTACATAACATTTTTAAGGTTAATGCTCCCTATGCCTTCAAACCTTATATATCTTGATATCAAGTATACATTTCATATCTCCTTCTGTATTGGATTCTCTAATAGTGCTAATATAGTTGCTGTGATATATGAAAGGCAATACTTTGAAAAGTCTGAATATATTTGTGCATAGGTATCAGAGATTTTCTAGTGTTCCTTAAGAATTAGAAACAGAAGCAATGAAATATGCCACTATGAAATAGAAAATGATAATGATGATGGTTAACATCCTATAACGCTGATCACGTGCACACTAAAGGAAGTGCTCATATTGTCTTTTACTCATTATAACCCTAAGAATTACATATTAATATTTTCCCTATTTTTCAGACCAACAAAATTAAAATATATACCATAAGCTACCAGGTGCTACTATAACAAGTTGCTGTATTGTCTCTGGAAAAACAAAGAAAAAAATTTCAAAAAAGCCCATTTTAGAATGGAAAGGGAAAAGGATTTTCTTACTTGTAGGATTTTCATTTTGTTCAAGATATGATTACTATTTGTACAGCTATTGCAAATGTGTTTGTAGTTTACACAAATAGACAAATTCTCATGAACAGGCTCTGAGAACTGAGAATTTCAAAGCAGTATAAACACAGAAATGATGGAACATAGATTTACACTTTATAAATAACACCAAGAACAAAAGTAAGATTAATAAAACTATTTACCAAGCAGCTATGACCCAGTAACTATGTTAAACCTTTATCAGTACTTTTCTATTTAGACTTAAAAAATACTTTGTGGAATATATTAGTGCTCTCATTCCACCAATGAAAAAAAGAGGATTCAGAATTTATGATTTTTTAAAAGTCAAAGTAAAATATGTAATTTGGCTTATTAAATAATGAGTTGAGCAGTAATACTGCCAAATAAATGATCTGCATATTCTCATGAGGCCATATGCTATCCAGGTTGAATGCTCACTTGTTTAATTTTATGAGTTCTAGCGGCCTGGTGTGGGGAAGATGCTAAAATGGAAGGTGGGTGGAAGGAACGGGCTGGAAGATGATAGGAAGAAAATTAAACATTAGAATAGCCTGAGCAAGGAGGAAGACTGTAAGGGAGACCGAGGTTTAATAGAGTTCATACCCTGGAACAAGCAGGAGACAGTAGCGCTAGGGACCACGTTCTGAATCCAGTTTGAAATGTGTTCATACTGCAGCCTCTTACCTGGCAAATGAGTACAGGAAGTAGCAAGTGTCATAGTAAGTGTATTTTATCACATTATGGTTGTAATTCCTTCATAACTTTCCAGTAATACTCTGCTGGAATTTTAAATACACGTATTAAAATAATAACTATCTCCTGATATAAATTCATTTTGCCTATAAAACTACCTAAAAAGTTCTTTAGCCTTGAAATTCAAATTCAGCAGAACAATTCGGTGAGCCAACTTTTTTCATGAAAGTCTGTATGAAATATGTATAAGGAATTCAGCTCAGGAGAAACACCTGAAGCTTCACAGGATACCAAGTTATTTTGCGTAGCTGAAGGACTTTTAATGTCTTACTTAATATACTCACAAATGCAATCCAAAGACTTTAAATTAAAAACATTGGGGTGGCATTTGGATGACTAACACTGAGACATGCCATTGTTAGATTAATTCTTCCAACAGTAGTTTCCAAAAAAATTGAAATATCTTTACACATATTTTAGTGACTGCTACTCACTACCTCATGCTAAGAGCAAAGAGACTAAAATTACTTTCCAAAACTCTTGTAACATTCTCAGGAACAATCAAGCCAATACAATATAGACAAAATATCTAGGTATTTCTTTGTGGCTACCTGTATGTACAGTGTATACATGGAATCCTTATTTAATATGGCATGTTTTTCCTATGTGACATTAGAAAGCTTCTCTGGTGCCAGACTTGGTAAAATACCCAACAACATCATGCAGACAGCAGAGAGCTTACAAGTCAAACGTTCCCCGGAACAGGAATTCTGCTACTCACTCCTTGCCTGACTTACCTTTCCTTGTTCTCCCTCTTTCATCCCTCCCTTCTTTCCTTCCTTCCCTTTTGTTCCTTCTTTCTTTCCTTCCCCTCTCTTGCCTTGCTTTGCTTCTCTGTTTTTTTTGGGGGGGGCTGTTGGTAAATTTATAATGTTCTTCTCAGTTTCTACGTCTTTAATCTATACGTACAAAGCTTTCCAAGGATAACATTTGACAATGTTGGTAAGGATAGTTGACACCCAGTATGTGTTCAGTAACTAACAGATACTAATTTTAGGCAAAGTTACAGGAGCAAGAGGGCACATCCCCGTGCCCAGCACAGTAGCTGGCAGTGTTGTGCCAATACTGGTTAAGGAAAGACTAAGGACTTAGAAAGGATAACATAGGAAAATCTTCCATAAATATGACATGGTTCCCAAAAGCTCTTGAGAACTACAGAATGCTCCAGTCCCTCAGGACCAATTAAAAATTAGTATTCATCATAAACCCAGACTTACTGTGCACAGACAGAGAAGACCCCACCAAACTTTTAGACAGTGTCATGTGGATTGTGGGTGGGGGAATGGGACTGTGCTTTGGGTGGGTTTTTTAGGGAAATACTGCCATGGACTGTGAGCCTGAAGGAAAAGAACGAGAAGGTATCACTTGCATATGAGGAGCAGAGGTTGTGCTTCATTATTGGAATCAGCCATCTGAAATGCGTGCTCTGGGCCTATCTTACTCCAAGGATCCACACAGGCAACTGCACCAAATCCCATGAGCTGGGTTCATGCACTACACCCAGTTATTTCTAAGCTGTGGAGCTTTCCAGGGTGAAACTCAAAGAAAGAATAGACATAGGCCACTGGAAATCTCTGAACATTGGGACTTAAACGTCACGCATACATACTGCATACATGTTTATTGCAGAACATTTCAGAGTCATCAAGATACATAAACGCCCGAAGTGCCCATCAATGGATCAATTGATATATACAGAGAGAGAAGAACAAAAATACGTGCAGAAAAGTGACAGGATGCTTAGCATGTTAAGTAGAGTAAGCCAGACTGAAAAAAACATGTCACATGCTGTGCCTGGTATGAGGAATCTAAGAAAGATGACATGCAAGTAGAAAGGAGACAGTTTGGGAAGAGGAAAGGAAGGAGGGGAAGTGAGTGTATGCATGTAATCGAAATGTAAGAAAAACTCAGTATTTTATAAAACTAATAGGCACTAATAAAATATGCTTAAAACATAAAAAGTAAAAAGAAGAATGAATCCTAATGTGGAGAACTGTGAAGATCATAAGAAATATATCATCACTAACCTAGTTTAACTCTCATCTTGAGTACAAGTAGTGACAGCTATGCAGCCAGCACTTGGGAACTTCTCCAGAACGGGATCTGTGTGTCTGTGTTTGAACCCCACACACGAGCGCACACACACGCCCACCCACACATATACTGTTTAGTCCGCGTCCTTCACATCAGCGCTGCCAGGTACACGCCAACTTCCTCATTTTAAAGATTGGAAAATTAAGCATTTGAGAGAATATGTCAATTACTTTGGATAACAAAAGTACTAAAAGATATAGGGCTGATATCTTTTGGGTCTAGAATTACTACGCTGCACTCTTTTCTCATGGAACAAGGGAGGACAAATGTTCCCTAAAGCCCATGAGAATTTTCTCTTTCTCTGTGGCTTGCCACAGTGAATACTGGTAGTAAGAATTAGTAAGTGTGTTAAATGAATATTATAAATTAACGATAAGAGTGACAACTAAATAAATGACAAGTACCAAAATGCAGTTTTTATTTGGCACCATTTTCTGTTTATCATTATACCCCACTGCCTCCAAGTCATACACAAGTTTTCAGATCTCACCTTAAAATATTATGGACTACCCAAGTCTGACCATCATTAAAATGCTATTCCAAGAGAAAAATGTGTTCTTAACTTTAGATTTTAAACTTGTCAATAAATTTTGAGGCTAAAAGAACATGGCAACTGTTTTTAAATTACTAGCAGAGTATGTGGATAGTTATATCGATTGTAAATAATGTAGAAAAACAAATACAGTACCTCATAACTTTTCCTCATAGATGTGTAGGCCTAGAAGCCATGTTTGTGTAAGTAATTCATGTGCATTAAAGTAGGACAAATCTAAATCACCCAGCATTGAGAGAAGTTCATCTGCCTTGATAAAAAACTGCCTCTCACAATCCACACATTCTGCCTCACAGGCGGCTATGGTACATTTGGAAAATGTTCAAGAGTGAGGAGTTACAAAGTTACAGAAATAGTTTGCCAAATTTCTGGGTTTTTAGGAGGAGGATGAAATATATATGTGTGTGTGTATATATATGTGTATACACACATATGTATTTATAAAGTAATATATTTATATTTACATATTTATATGGTAGTATATCTATATAAATATTCCTAGGTTAAATAGATACATGGATATGTAGTTACACATATGTATGTTCATAGTCTTTATTAAAACCAGCGTAAAATTACAAATACAATGAGAGGAAACAGACATGTGCAAAGTGTGGAAGTTCTTACGACATTTACTGGCTTTCAACAATGGAGTCTTCTCTAGACATTGCAGCTGTACTTGTTTTCTAAGACAACACTTCAAGCGTTACTGTACTGCGCTATTTATAAAGGCTTCAAAGTTGAAAACGTGCCGGACGCTTTCTTAGCCAGGTGGAACAACGCTGAGAGTCACCATGGCGCCCTCTACTGGGAAGCTGCTGAACTAGGAAAACAGATAATTCTGCGGTACACATTTAACAGAAAAGGGAAGTAACAAGCAACATACTCTCCCATTCTGTTCACGAAAACGTTCCATTAACTGTGTGTTTAGAAGGCGCAGAAGAGATTGACCAGTATAATTACAGTGCGGAGGGCGCAGAGTCTCACTACATATGTCTCACTTTTTTCTCCCTTTTAAGTAGACAGCCCCCTGTGTGTGTGTTATTTTAACTCCCATTACTTAAGCCAGGAATAAAATAGAACAGCACTTCAGGCGTGAGACATAAATTTTATGAGCTAACTTAGATAAGTTCTTAAAATTAAGTTAATTTTCACACAAAGCTAACTCGTATTTTTAACATCCCTGAATTCTAAGCTTTTGTAGCATGTACTATCAAGTTTCAGTGAGTGACATTATCCTCATGTTTTCACTGCTGAGATCATATGATTTTTTATTAAAAATGAATTAAATAGCCAATATATCCCGTATTAGATCTAACAGTTACCCACAATATAACTAAGTTCTTGGAATGAGGGTGATGGTAATATGATTCCTTCTGGTTTTCCAGCAATGTGAAACGGGGACAAATAGTCCTTTACATGGATATCCACAAAATTATAGATAGCAAATGGTAATTAGTAACATACTGTCTTTCCTACTTCTAAATTTGTCACAGCTTATTATGAATCCTCGTTTCTATTACCATCACCACGTGAAACTTTTCTGGATCTCTTTGTGTACTATACGTAACTTCACATAACTAGACTTGTAACAGTCCAAGATAAAAAATATGATCCTACATCAGGTAATTTTAAACTCTTATTTATTTCAAATTATACAAAGAGACTCATCCATTGACATAGCTGCTTAGCTGATCCTTACATTCCGCCCCACTATCTGTCAAACACTGAGTTAAGACAGAAAGAATTGCTGTTCCTCTTAGTAATATATTCTACAGAAGAGACCTCAGATCATTTCATAGGATGAGAAGTGTTGAAAATTTAACAAGGTGAAGTATAAAGACTTCCTATGATTGGGGCTGGAGTTTAGTAGCAACATATGTGCTGCTTAGGACAAGTTGCTTCCATAAAACCTCTAGATGAAATGATGTCTGTGTACAATGAAGAGATAAGAAGGAGGGAGAGATACAAAGCAACACAAGGGGAAGATGCATGAATTCCAAGTAAGCTGGATATATAGAAGAATACAGTGCTCATGTAACTGATGAAGAAAGATAAAGACCAGAAATGGGTTAGAAGTCAAAACTGGAACTCTATATCCAAAGCACGAGATCATGGACAAAAATAAATCAATATGCATGGAAATAGCAAGTAAGTATGAAGGGAATTAGGATAAATGAAACCATACAATACGTCTGCATAAATTATTTAATTCTCATGATCACCATATGTGATGGATATTGCTATCCTGATTCTAGAAACAAGGAAATAAACAGAAGGTGCAGTCCTCCTATTACACTAACTAGTAAAGAGGTAGGTTCACCATTGAATTTCAAAGCTCGAGTCACCTTCTACTTCCTTGTGTAGTTGTGTTTACACTTGACTAAAATAAAATTTATGCAAGTTGAAATGGTGAGTACAGAGTAATATCCCGTGGCTGGAAGAACACAGAGTACAAGTTTATTTCACTAAAAATCAAGGGTTAACTTGCTTAATTAAGCAAAACGTTCAATATCAGAGTCCATGCAGAGGGAACCTGCAGAGGGGAGGAAGGAAGGCAGCCACCTGCAAGCAAGGGGGGCAGCCTCACTCGACAGTGGCTCTGGTGCCACCTTGATCGTGGCTTTCCAGCCTTCAGTACTAAGATAAAATCAACTGCTGTTGCTCACACCACCGAGAATGCGGCATCCTGTCGTGACAGCCCTCGAAGGTTAATGCTAAGAGGAGGGCAATAATATATTCAAAGTTGCACTTTCAATACATACACTTTCCTTTTTTTTTTCAAAAATCTTTCTTAGACATGTAAGTAAGAACTTAGGAAACAATTACCTGAACAAGGGGGCCAGGACAGCATGTAAAATTGATTGATTGTAATACTGTGTTTTCTGTAACCTAGTGTGTAATATGTTTGTGCAATTCAAATACAAACTCAATAAATTAAAGCAGCAATTCATATCATAGTCATAATCAACCCTTCTTGAATACAATTTCATGTATATTCCAAATATCTGCTTATTAACAGAAACCTCATTGATTCTCTTCGGGACTCGATTGCATGTAATAGAATATAGAATCAGTCTCCATCTGAGCTGCCACGTTTCAAGCTTCTTCCTCCAAGAAAAGCACACTGACTCTCATCTCTACCTATATCTGCCTATAACTGTGACAAACAACTCATGAATTTTAGGCATGTGGGTTTATCTATGAACTGGCTTATGGATTTTAGCCTATTTATAAAACTTCTGCAATAATTCCTATGTAAGCAGTAAATGTAATATTCTGAAAATATTAAAAGTTAGGAAGAGATAAAGAATTATGTCTGCTAGTATAATAATTAGAACATTCACAATATTAAATATTGCCTCTTCTCAGGTGTACTTTACAATACTCTGTACATTTATACAGATTTTATTAACTCAGTTGGAATATTAAATTTTCCCACTTATATTTCTAGACATTAGTTCTCCATCAGTATCTAACCTACATCTAATTTTGGTCTATATTTTATTATCATAATTGACCCAAGTAATATAATTTATTCAACAAGCAAAAAGAATGTTGCCTCTAATCTAATAAAAAATAGCTTTCTAACATGCTACAAACTATTAATTGTTCAAGTACAAAATATTTAGTCAAAATTCACTAGTCTCTGAAATCTATAGAAAACTATTCCTATATCAAAAGAGCCGTCAAAAGACTTCCACAGAAAGAAGAGAGAAAATGAACAGAAGGAAAATTTAAAGAATAGCTGAAGCCTTTTAAAGTTGAGTGAAAATGATTAATCTACACATCAAAAACTTCAACAGATTCTAAGTAAGAAAATATCAAGAGGCTCACATTTAGACAAATCATAGTTAATATTTTCAAAAAACAAGTCAAAGAAAGAATTTTCAAAATAGGAAAAATAAAGGTTCATTTTAGGCTGGAATATAATTTAGTGTCAAGGTATTTCCCTGGAATGCACCAGGCCACTCATTTGATTCCCAGAACTGAAAGAAAATAACAAAAGAGAAAGAGGAAGAAAGAATGAAAGAAAGAAGGAAAGAAAGAAAGAAAAGAAAAAGAAAAGAAAGAAAGAAAGAAGAAAGGGAAAAGAAAGGGAAAGAAAGAGAAAGCGAAAGGGAGAGAGAAAGAAGGAAGGAAAGGAAGAACAAATGAAAGGAAGAAAGGGAAGGACAAAGGTGAAGAGTAGAGGTATTTTTCTTATCTAGGGGATCATCAAGAGGGTTGATAACTCAAGAATGTGAGTAATAGGATTAATAATGGGGTTAATCATTAACTTCTTATACAAAACCATGGAGACCAGAAGGAACTGGTCTTATACAAAGCCAGGGAGACCAGAAGGAACAAGACTCAAAGTGCTCACAGAAGGAGTTTGGGGTGGGAGCTGAAGCCCGGTAACTCAGCTTGTGCTTCCTCCTCGGAGGGGGCGGAGCCCGGTGGTCCACGGGGTTGACCCCGAGGACTTGACCGGGCCTCCAGGTATGCTGCATGGAGATGGAGCCTGACAGTTCGTGGGGTAACCTCCCGACTCGACCGGACCCCCGATGGCCTTGAGGGCTTACCAACGCAGGCTTGATCATAGTGAACCTGGTTCCCTGCCTATCTACCGTCTTTGAGGATGGGTGCTTTTTCACTTCCTGCCATAGCAATCTGTGTGCACACACGTTTGTTACAGCATAATTTGAAGCAGCCTTGTCTCTTCCCAATGTGAGAGCCCGAGCAAGAAAATAAACCAAAAGGTACAGTTATTATCAGAGGGAAGATGACTGGGTGGGAGAATAATGGAGATGAAGGTAGAGAAAACTGATTAATCAAAATGGCCATCATCTGTATAACTCAGTAACAAATACAAAGATAACATTATGTAATACAGTATTCAGTGCTAATTCCCTATTATCTTCGCTATAATTTTGTATTTCCTTTACTGTTTTGTATTAACAAATGCGAAGATAACATTATGTAATACAGCAACCAGTGCTAATTCCCAACTATCTTCTCTATAATTTTGTTTTTCCTTTATTGTTTTTGTGTTATTCTGATTTATATCTCTATTCTTTTGTCTTTAAAACAAAATAAAATAAAATGAGAAGGAAATATAACCAGAAAACTCAAAAACAAAAACACACGGAAAAGGACTGTTGGAATTTATCATCAGCAGACCATCCCTCTAAGAAATACTGTAAGGAGCAATCCAGGTCAAAATGAGAGGATATTAGAAGATGACTTCAATCCCCATGAGAAAATAGGGAGTGCTATTAAGGTAACCGTGCCGGTAAAATAACAGAAAGGAGTATAATTGTATCTCTGCAGTTCTTTTTTTCTATCAATTTTAAAAGACAACTGCGTGAGGCAGTGA
Source organism: Dinomys branickii (assembly GCA_004027595.1). Taxonomy (NCBI): domain Eukaryota; kingdom Metazoa; phylum Chordata; class Mammalia; order Rodentia; family Dinomyidae; genus Dinomys; species Dinomys branickii. The sequence continues at coordinate 103,301 of PVLD010002574.1, read as the reverse complement.
TTATAAACTATCTTGGCAGGTGAACCATGTGTAAAATGTACTTTGTATGGCAACAACAGCATAAGGAATCCTCAGGGCACTAAGATGCACTGGAATAGTTCTTGCACACTAATAAAATAAGTTGGTATTTATCCAAACCATATTATTGTAAACTGAGATGGTAATTGTAATTTTCTGGGCAGAAACTAAAGAAAATAATTTAACAAAGTAAACATTAAATTTAAATGTCACAACAAAAAATAAAATGACAGAGTTAAGAGAGAAGAGAAAAACAGAGAACAAAGTACAAAATGAGAAGCATATAATCCTATCTTATCAGTAATTACATTAAAATAAATGGACAAAATATTGAAATCAAAAGGCAAAGATTTACAGAGAAGAAAAACAAAACAAAAATATGATGTACCTCTAAGTTGTTTGAATACACACTATTCAAGTTAAAATACCACAAAAATAGGTTAAAATAAATGGAAAATTAAACAGAAAAATAGGGACCATGTCAACAATAAACACAAGAGCAAGAGTGGCTATAGTAGTAACAGAAAAAATCTATTAGTAGAAAAAATCTATTGGGCAGACATAAAAACTTAAAATATAAATAACACTCTGTCCACAGAACTCCCAAATGAAATACACAATTTGTAAATAACCATTGGTGAGCTCAATATCCAGTTTTCAATGATAGACAAAACACCTAGACACAAGATCATTAAAGAAATAGAAACTCAACACTTAAAAACAGTCTAAAGAACGGGCATCTATCAAACATAACATTTAATGAAATGTTTATTGAAATTTTATTTCACGTTCCCTTGGACCATTCTCCAGGACAGACTGTATCTTAGGGTTTTGAAAACATCAGAATAAATTTTAAAAGCTATGAAGTCATATAAAAGCATGTTTCTAGTTAAAATATATAGAACCTGAAAGCCTTTCTAGGTTGTGTTTGGAAATGCAAACGCGAGGAAGCCTGGGCTCCAAACCCCAACCCTTTGGAGCTGGCTGTTACGGGTTTTTCAGGACCAGGTACCTAGAAGTATGTACAGATGAGCATTAGTATAAATACAAGTGCATTTCGGAGGCAGAGATGGGAGAAGAATTCCCAGGGGTTCACAGTTCATCTTTCACTGCTCCATTTACATCTTCTCCAGCATGAAGAGCCTATACAGGGGGCTGGGGATATAGCTCAGTGGAATAAGCGCTTGCCTAGCAAGCGCAGGGTCCTGAGTTCGATCCCCAGTACCGCCAAAAAAAAAAAAAAAAGAGCCTATACGAGACAATTGTCACTTACATAATTATAGAGCAATGCCATAAGCTGTTCGCGCTCAAGCTTTCTTTGTTTCCTCCAGCAGTGGAGTCACCCCATCTCCTAAGTTTCGCAGGCTGAATCTCACCCATCATTTACTCAGCGAGCGTGGGAGTTGGATATTGCATAAGCTAGCAACGACCTCGGTCTCTTCAAAGATGTACAATCTAGTAGCTTTCGCAGAGAATGATAAAAGACCAGTGCAACAGCACGCACAGAAAGGAGACTAGTAGAGCCCGTGGAGGGTTCACAAACTGAAAGGGGGAGGGAAAAAGGCCGGAAGTGAAAAAAGATCAGGAATAGAAAAGAAGTCATGCCAGGAAGGGTTCCAGAACTAAAGAGCGGAAGCAGTGAACTCACAAGCTCTTCACACAGAATGTGTGAAGCCCTGGTTGGTTCAACCAGAGGAAGTCATGAAATATCAAGGCCTAAAAAGGGGTTTGTCATGAGCTTGGGGTTGAGAGGTATATGCTTGCAATGGAAGAATAGAGTTTCCTCACTTTATTTTTAAGTAGCTGTATTCTGTTCTGTGTTGTTCTACTCTATTCTATTGTCATACAACCCATGCAACACTCTTCTCATGTCATGGGTTGCAGGCCCTTTGAGTTACATGCTAGAACATACAGATATTGTATCTCCAGCCAATCAGTCAGATAGAAAAGTTATTTGGTAAGAAATGAGTAAAAACAACAAATAAAGCCATCAAACATAACCCTAATTCTACTTCCTAAGGAGTGGACACTTTTGACACACTCTCTGCACACAGGTGCAGACAGCAAGACATGTGACTCACCACTGATCCCTGCTTCCCAGGCCCAGCCTTTGCCTGAAAACACTTGGCTGTCACAAGCACTGCCAATCAAAGGGTTTTGTTTTAGTTTTGCTTTTGATCATAGAAAAGGCCTTTCACAATGCTTCAGATACAATCTCTGGTCTTTGGCTCTCCTCCACTATGCTAATTTTTCACTGGATACGTAGGGCTTGAACTTTGCTAAGAAACTTGTTGTTTTCTCTTAGTATCTCCACTTAGAACTCAGTTAAACACCTAAGAATATGGGACATTAATATTTTTCTAAAGTTTCTCTCCATTAGCTTTATTCAACTGAAAAAAATGGACAAGCAGAGGTTTTACATGATATCGTTTGGCCTTCTGACGATGCTGTATGTGTCTGCCAATTGTGTGCTCTGATGACCTGCTGGCTTATTGGTGACTAAGCCGCTGAAATTCCCAGGTCAGACTCCCTACAAATGCCCTCCCAGGAGCAATGCTGAATTAGAGTAATCAAAAAGGTGGCAAAGCCAGTCAGAGAAACATGTAATTTAGTTAAGCCAAAGAGAAGGGATATGGAAGGCCCATTTTTACATGTTTTACATTTAGTTTTCTTCTTTGCAACCTGAAAAATTAAACATTTTTACCCAATTATACCAAGTGATGATTCTGTGTTTCTGATATAATCATGAAAGAAATCTTTCAAGATGAGTTACTTACAAAGAGACTTGGATTTGTGAGAGTGCACAAATTGTAATATACTTTGATAATGTTTAACAAAATGAATTAATCTAGATCTCCTCAACGAGCAAGCAAAACACGACCAGCAACTTCCTCTTGTACAACTATATTCACTCATGCAACTCCCTAAAGGAAAAGATAGTATTTTATTCTGAAATATGCATTATCTTTTCTATTTTTTTAATTTGCAGAAATAAAATTTATATAAATATAAAAAAGCCACACATCATTTGGGGCTTGATCTTTCCAGACATTAGTAAGACCTCTTGCTGTGTATAGCATCTTTTTTTTTATTATGGCATCTAGTTAGGTTGCATCCATTTGGGTCTATATAATTTCAACCCTAAAACTTCAAATGGAAACTACCTAACAGTAATAAAAAGGAACAGAAGTTAAAAAGTTATTCTCATGGAAGTAGATAATGGAATAATGGTCAGCAGATGCTGCAAAGGTGCAGGGAGAGGAAGGATAGCGTGAGGCTCTGTAATGGGTCTTAAAAAAGAGCTAGGCAGGACAGATTGGAGGATTCTGCATTATAATAGGTTGTTTGGTACAAAAGTTTATTATATATTTTGAAATGACTTAAACAGAAATTTCCAAAAGGTACAAATACACAGAAAAGGGAAGTGTTTGAGGAGAAGAAAATGCTCATTACCCAGATCTGAGCCCTATACTTTGTATATATGTACCACAGTATCACACTGTACCCCATAAACCATATATAAATATGTGCCAGATAAAAATACTGTGAGTATGAACCTTCTAGTACGCGTCCTTTGAGATCCAAGCACTTGCAATTCTGATCAGTATGTACTAGAAGTAGAACTGTCGGTTCACAGGGAAGGACTCACTTTAGCCTTACTCGAGACTACAGAGCAGCTTTCTCTATTAATTAAGCTGATTTATAAAATGAACTGATAGTTCTTGCAGTTCTATGTCTCTTTGCAACTTTTGACCTTAGTGGTTTTGTTCAGTGTTTTTAATGACCATATTAGTGAGTACATGATGTTACCTCACTGTATTCATCCTCACTTTCCCAATGAAGCATAAGGCTGAGTACTTTTTCAAACTATTTATTAGTCACTTTGAGATGCCTGCTCAACACTGCTGTCCCTTCCTTTTGTTTTGTTGGATTATTTGCTTTTTCTTATGGATTTGTAGGAAGATTTAAAGATATATAATTGCTGCATGAATCCCTCAGCGGTTTAACTGTACTACACATATCTTCTCCTACCGCTGATGACAGGATAATTTTAGTTTTAATAAAGATAAATTTCTCCATTTTTCCATTTATACTTCTTGTTTCATGTGTCTCATTTAAAACAAATGACATTACCTAACCACCCATTTAGAAAACATATTTTAGGAAATACTATCATTTTACTTTTCTTATCTCAATTTCCAAAATACCCAAGACTAACTTTTGCATATATCTGAGATAAAGTGCAAGCTTCAATTATGTATAAACATAAAAACCATGCAATGCAAAGGGTATCATTTCCTTACAGCAGAGAAGGAGGTACTGTACTATCATGTAAGGAAGGAATCAACTCAGAAGAGACACGTGTTATGTTGTCATCCAGACCTAATTACACAGCTGCACTAACTGCAAGAGGTTAAAGAACAACACAAGAAATGTTTGTGAATATTCTCCTGTCATAAATGGCAAGATAATAATTACCACTCTAGCACATGAAAGTGTACATGCTGAATCACCTTACAACTCACACAGTGGGGTAAATTTAAAATATCATATTCCTTAAGAAAGAACTGAATTTTAAAATGAGGCAAAGGTGGAAGCAGCTTTCCACACTGGTTGGTTTCCAATAACAAGCTCTCCTGAAAGATTCACAGTGGTCACAGTGTACCACTAGGTTTACCAACCTAACTCCTTCCATTTGTGCTGAATTTAATTACCAAAGTCTGAATGTTTTCCTGTTGAAAATTGTGAACTAATAAACAACAGTGCCAAGGAAGGAAAATAGAAGGCCGTGTTACACAGGAGGCTTTGTATTTGCACACATATCGTTTTCAATAGGATGACAATAGTTTAGATAACACGTTAAGTACCAGCCATAAAAGAAAAAACTGCAACACCACCATAAATTATTACGACTGCAAAATAAAAGCGTATGTCTCATTAGCAATGATATAGTGTTCTAGCTTATATTTCGAAGTCTAATTCAAAATCATCAGTTGCCATAATGAAACCTTCACATTTTCATCTTTTGCTAGGTTTTATAACTTTCTGAAAATTCCAAAATATCTAATAAGACAATTTTCTTCCATCAACATGTTCACATAAATCTGTCTTAAAAGGAAGTAGTAATTGAGAAAAGTCTTTGTGTTTTCCCAAACTCCTAGAGCAGGGATTTATGGTATGTACTATATGACTAAGTGCTTAGTAATACAAGTAATTGGAGATGTATCTACTAAATTTTAATGAATTATGTATCTTAAGTAGATTTGTTAAAGAGATTTGTTATTTTTGTGAGGAGAAACTTTGCCTGAGATTTTTAAAATACTCATTCTTTCTGGCACAGAAAATAGTAAGAATAATGAAGTCTTTTGTCCTCTGATTTAGATATCAGCGAATTGCATACAAATGAGCTATTTTACATTGGTTCATATATAATATTATAGAGTGTATTTTTGAAAAATACAAGTTTTCTAAAATACTGTTTTAAGGATGAGTCCTTTAAATTACATTTCTCGTCATCTAGGTTCCAGACTAGCAGTGGCGAACCTGTGGTATACACGCCGTCGCAGGCTGTTTGTAACATTAAAAGCTCTAACGGGTTTGCTGTCACTGCTCTAGACCTGTGAATATCAGTTCTCTTACGCTTTACAACATACAGTCATGATTTTAGAGGTAAGTTTCTCATACTTAAATGCTGAGTCTCCACTGTTTGAAACATTTCTTTTATTTGATTCTGTGTTATAATTGCTGAGATGCACTGGTTTTACTTACATGTGTAGAACAGTCATAGATTTACGTTGACCCTGGTCTCTCTGGGCAACATTCAGTTTGTTCATTCACGCATTCACCTACAAACTCTATTAAGCACATACAATGCATCAAATTTTCTGTTAGAATATCAAGAAATATATTCAATTAACATTAAAATTTACTGAATAATTCTTACATGCCAGGCACTCTCCTAAGTCCCTTAATTATGTTAACACTCACCTTCAACTTAAACTCATGCAATTCAGAGAATTAAGCTCCTTTCCAAAGTCAATGCTAGTGAGAGTGTGTCAAGGCCATCTTGTTCTACAGCAAGAACTTTTAACCATACCCTTGTCCATTGTTCTTCCTCTACCTTCAGGATAAGCTTCTTAACCAACTGATGTTTAAGAAAAGATCAAGCTTTTAATAAGAGAGTATTTTACATAATATGCTAGAAAAAATGCTTGACATATTGAATAATTGACTAAGGCACAGTGTATCTCATGATCTCTTGTTTCCTAAGAGTGCACACTGTAATAGAAATATTGGAAGTGAACATTTTGAACGTTTCAAAACCCAAGAACAAATGATCCAATTCCACTTTTGAACACAGCTGTGGAAAAGTAAATCGACTTCTCAGATACAAAATTAAAGCTTAACATTTTTACGTGGCCCAAAGAATAAATACTGCAAACTTCCAAAGTGAGGATTTGGTTTTGTTTTTAAAGCCCAGTTAGCAGTCACTGACTTCTCTTCAATGTCTGCACTGGATGAGTAACAGTTATAAAAACAGCAAACTGCTCTACCATAGCAAATTAAAATTTTATGTAAGCTTTGCACCTGCAAGGGGGCCTGACTTGGACAAGTCTCTGAGACTTTCCTAACAGCACTGATTCATGTTCATTGAAAACAAAGCACACTCAGGCCTAATAAAGTCATTTCTTCTTTGCTAATTAAGACAGTATCAAATGAATGAATAAAAAAGTAAATAAATAAATAAAGTGACTTATTGAGTCCTGGGCATGGGAAGGTCCCAGTAGGTAGTCTTTTCACAATTCAATTTCCCCAGTGGGACAAGAAGAGGAAATGAAACAACAAATTGTACTCCTGATGAACAAAGCAGAAGCTGCTATTCTCCAGGGAGCCCTGCTAGGTCAATTAGTTCATCATGCACAGAGAATGGCAATCCAGGAAGCAGGACCCCAGAAAATGAAGCTCAAGGAAGCAAAGTTCAATGGCCCCTTGCATCACTGTCTTCAGTGAAGATTGGTATATCTGTTGCTAATGGTATATTTTAATATGCAATACCAAATAACGATTTACAAGTCAAATAAAAAGCATTACCACATACTTACATTAATATATTTACCATTTAGATGCATTTTTCTCTGTATATTTCCCTGCATTTTATGAATTGACTAAAATGATATGAAATAGAAATATTTTTAAAGTAATGTTTTTCTTTCCATCTTCCTTCTTGCTCCACTCCCAAAGATAAAATGTAGCTGCTTTTCATTTTAAGAAGTTTAAATGTATTATACATGTACATATCTTAAAGATAGTCCTAAATAGAATTTCTAGTGAACAATTCATAGATACATGATTGTAATGAAAATAGTTCTGATATCTCTTCAGAAGTTGGAGAATGTTATATGAATGTTCTTTGCAATAGCAATGTGATGTTACATTTATGTACCATGTAAGGGTACAAAGTACTTCTATTAATAAAACCTTCTTTAGAGTCTCAATATATTGTCATTTAAAATTACAAATGTATTTAATCTGTAAATCAAAATCCTTTACAAAATGTTGTTTTAAAAATGTGTTCCAGGGCTGGAGATATAGCTCAGTGGCACAAGTTGGAGTTCCAGTACAAAAAAAAAAAAGAGCTTTAAAAATGTGTTCCCGGGCTGGGGGTATAGCTCAGTGGAATAAGCGCTTGCCTAGCAAGCATAGGGTCCTGAGTTCGATCCCCAGTACTGCCAAAAAAAAAAAAAAATCTTCACCACTGGGTGGGAGGAATGTAAAAATGTGTTCCCATATTATTTTTTGCCACATTTAAAATTTAGAAGTTTAAAAACCACATCAACATATTCTCCTGAAGGCATTTGATTTTTTTCATCCTAATACAAAAGGCGAGTCATGGCTATTGTCCTCATTTTATCAAAAATAACTATGGATCTGAGCAGAGAAATTTCATTCATTGAAGACTGAAAGTTTGAGTGAACTTCCAGCTTCCATTTCTTGGGTAGTCAAGGAAAATAGGGCAGTTATGAAGTACAGAGGTATGGAAAAGTATAGAAGAACGTGACAAAGAAAACCAAAGCTATGTTATTTGGCCAACACATATAGTACAATGAACATCCCATGTTCACCACTGTACTTTGATAATTTTCTCCAGTGTAACAAGAATGCTGGATTCCTTACAATTGTTTAATTAGAAGAGCTAACAAATATTTATTTTAAAACTTGAATGTTGGTAATTGAAAAAATACTGCAACAACAATAAAAACAATTTAAATATGAAAGAATTTCTTTGTAAAAATTAGGAAATTTAGAATCCCCTCCTTACTGTCTGGCCTTTTATTATTTCAGGTTCTTTCACCATCAGAGGATAGTGGGTGATAGTGGAGAGGAGGGCTACCACCAACCACGGCTTCCATGCTCCGCTATTGCACAGTCTTAACCTAAGCTTCTCTTTGTTTTGCTGAGCATACCCTGAAAGCTCTATCTCTGAATGCACCATAATGTCCAACCTGTACATCCATCTTAGCTGCGGTGTTTTGTGGCACAATCTCAGAAATCTGTATAAAATCTGTATAAAAAATTGTATAAAACCAATGCCCACTAATATTGAAAAGGCAGGCCTCATGCTCATGGAAAGTTATCAACTCTTCTTAAATTTCTGATCTCCGCTCTAGCAGTCGTTCTCCCACTATACAGAAACTTCTGCATCTTATTCACCTTGGACGTGTAGAGCTATTTGATTGAAACTACCTGAACATGCTTATCTTTCTGTTCTGGGCTATGACATCCTCACCTTAAAAGGAGCCACATGAAGCCTGTCATGAATTTCTCTTGTACCTGTGGTCACTCTATCAGCTCCTTTCTATCAGTAGAAAACTTTGCTTCCTATTTAAAATAACACCTTCAATTCCATTACTTTTCAGACAGGCCACATTTGGTCGTGTCTTTGAAAGTTAAATATCCTGTAAGAGTTACTTAGTTATTACTTTTATTTCCTTAATTCTTACTCATTTCAATATTTCTTCCTCTCCCACTACTTCACCTAACATGCTCTTAATATGATAAATTTGGTCTCCTCAACATCCACTTCACTGAATCTAAGGTAAAATAACCGTCATTTTACTTGGCCTATCAGTGGTATTCCACCCTGTGGGCCCATTGCCTACTTATTTTATTAGTACAGGTTTGTACTACATAATGATCACAATCATTGTGGGGCCATGTTACATGTACAGAACACATCTTAATTCTTTATTCATTCCAATTAGTCTCATATTATTTCTCTTTGTCTCATCTTGCAACTGTTCAGTTGATTTTTCCTGGTTCCTTGTTAATTTTAAGAGATCCTTCCCTTCGTGATCATTAGCTGCCATGTTGTCTTTGAGATCTGAAATCCTATTTTTGGCTTCATTCAAGTGGTTTTTGCCAGCTTTCAATGGAAGTTTAAATTTCCTGGATATTTCTTTGAATCTGTTTCATGCATTCTAGTTCACTTCTATATTTTTCATTTAATGTTCCATCAGTTTCTTATGCTCATCTATTTTTTATATATATCTTCTTCAGATGTGATGAGCAATTTTTTCATTATTGTTGTCATTTAATTTTTTACCTGAGAGATTATTTCTGATCTGATGTCTTCTGTGGCCTGACGGAGTTGTTTCTTTCCTTCCATTGCAATGGTTTTAGCAATTTTCCACGTGTGTTTACCAAGTTTTCCTATGTGGATGTCTTCTGGACTTGTTCTGGGTGGAGTGGAGTGCTGAGATTGCATTTTAGTCCTTTGTGTTGTCACTTTTGGTGTCAGGCAGAGCACCGAGTCTTGTTCTTCCCCGGCAACTCAGCAAACGTCAAAAGCATCTCTAGTTTTCCTGGTGGTCAAACTTGCCCCTCAGTGGCTGCCAAGATGGGCTGCTCACTCTGGGTTCTTCCACTGGTTGGTGGAGTGTACCTAGTTCTCCCAGGTCCCAGGCACGAACTGTGATGTCAGCAGATCACAGACCACCTAATCAAGTGTATCCAGGCAGCTCAGGGCATGCATATGACCCAGAAGTGGGCTGCACTGGTGGATGATCATGGACCACTTGTCTATATCCCCAGACAGTTCAGGATACAGACAGAGCCCAGACTCCCACCGCCTACCTCAAAACTGTTTTTGATATATCTCTAAACCATCACATCACTTCAAATCTATTAGTCCCTCTTTCTGTAGCTGATTATTAAATGCTGACATTCTTTAGGGCACTCGGTGATTCCTCGAGCTCTTCTTGGTTACTGCATATTCTTTCTTCCTTTAAAACCCAACCCAATTTTCCCGTCTCTGCATTATTTCTACAAATTCTTATTGATAGTCTAGAGCTTCCTTCTGCCTTCCAGTACCATTACTCATAGCTGCACCTACTGACAGTAACATACTAACATTAAAGTACAGAATATCATTCAAAGATAAAAAACTAGTAGTTTCACTTTTATCTGGTAAGAAGACATGAACAACTGAAAAGATATGAGATTGGGTTCTCCTTTCCTTTCAGGTTCATGTTATACCTATTTTTCTCTGTAGTCAGCACACATATATGAGCTCCCTTATTCCGCATTCTGTCACACATATTCCCCAGAACCTTTTCCTCTTATCTGGCTAAAATCATCACACTTTGTTTTCAGTTTACAGTAGCACTATGGTAAGAGCGACTTCTGTGGTTCCCTGCTAGGAAGATTCCCTCTTGCATAGTTCAGTATCACTGCAGCTTTTTCTTGTTTGATGAAACTCCACCTCCAGACTATAAGCTGTTTCAAGACCATGACTGCAACTCATCTAAGGAATAAGAACACACCATACTCCCTGATATGTGTTAAGCACTCAAGGAGTACCACTTGGTTGACTGAGTTCCTAAAAGCAATAGGGAAACAGTTAAATTCACATAATACATGTTAACTGTCAATGTATTATGTGAAAAATAACTTTGTATAGTTTTTTACACATACATGTTTGCAGTACATAATGTGTTATCTATATAGCTCATCTAGTGTTTGTATTTGGTTTTTTAAAATTTTGTTTTATTTTTGTCCATGATGCCGTAGAACTGATAGGCTCAAGTGATCCTCCTACTCTGGCCTATGGACCTGCTAGGACTTCAGTTGTGTGCACCCAAGCTCAGTTCTAACCTAGTTTTAACCCTATCATCAACTTTAGTATTGAAGATGGCCCAGTGCAAACATAAGACACCATTTATACTGGCATACATATGGTGGCATGCAAATATGGGTGTCTTGGTTATTTTTCTCTTGTTGCTTAGACAAAATACCCAGTGACCAGAATGAAGGAAGGAAGGTTTATTTAGCTTACAGTTTGTGGAGGTTTCAATCCATACTTGGCTGGTTCTGAAGCAGAGTGGCACATGGCAGAAGGCAATAGTTCATGGAGGCAGAACATAGCAAAAACAACCAGAGCAAAAGGGAGAAATGGCAGGCAAGCAGCCTCTTTACACCTCCCTTACATTGTCAAGAGGCTACCCCCACTGAGTGGGCGTGTAGCACTCACATAATCTCCATGCACTGCTCTTCCACAGGCTCAGGATGTATACAAAGTAAGCACCCCAGCTTCCCGCTGAGTCACTCAGCCAAACCTCTAGACTCCCCAGGTTTTCACAATGTAGCAACCGTACAATGGGAAAGGGGTAGATACATAGGAGTTAAGGTACTGCCCAATAATTAGAGGACATGGAATATGTTTGAGTACTATGCTGATCTTCTTATGTATGGTAACCTAATCCAAATGCATGACTGTCTCTGAGTTGGTTAGCATTATGAGCACCACTGTACACATAGAGAAAGTGAGGGTTGAGAGCTTGTTATTTTCCTGGATGCACACAGCTCTTCAGTCAGAAGCCACGCTCTAAACTTGACTGTTTTATATTGTTTATTATAATAACACCAAGCAACATTCTCCTACAACTTTCCCAGAACATATTTCTTAGTCAAGCACTATAAACTATAAAGCTATATTATAAATTTGAGTTATCTGTAGGAAAATGGATGGATTGTGAGACCACAATGGTAAGTGAAATACATCAGACATAATAGGTTATACATTGTATAGTTTCTTTTATATGAAAAATCCAACATATACATAATTTAAAGGGAAAAAGCACAGGAGAGATGATAGGGAAGAGGGAAGTAGACTCTGCAGAAATGGGAAGGGGATGTGGGAAAGGTGGGAAAGAGAAGGCAGGGAGGAGAGGCAGGAGAGAAGGAGTAAAAATGATCTCCATGCACAATGCATGTGTACCGATTCCCCAAAATAGACATAATTATTACATATACAAACTGTGCCTGTCCTTGTATAATGCAGCCACAGTATGAAAACTTCCTCATTAGTGAAATATCTGAAACAGCGAAGGCATTTTCTTTCAGAAACCAATGTTTCAGAAAAAGAAAGGCTTTTATTCTACTTTTTGTATTTTTTTTTTGTTTGACAAACCATTAGTCTTTCTAGAAGCAACAACACATAGTCACAGCATAGTTATTAGGAATGTAAGTTTGTGAAAACAAGAGAATATAAAAAGTATTCATGCACCTTATTAACTGGGAGAAGGGACCGTAGACAGTATGGCATAGGTAGACAACAGAACGCTCAATTGTGTGTCAATCAAGAGAAAGATCTGATTATTAATGCATGAGTATGGGTAGCATATCTTCTTTGTCTTCATTCATTCACTGAGTCTGTAACTGAAAAAGATGCTGCTAATTATAATTTGTATGTAATAAAGTCTGCATGTTGTCTGTTAAACACATATATACACATATTTACATGCACATGGATGAACATTCATTAAATATTACCATCTTCAGGGCCAGGATGTAAAGATAGTAAACTTCAAAAAGTGTTCCAAAGTCATTTTCCACTTTTCTTTTGGTTTTTATAAGTTCTCTTCCAAATAATTTCAGACATGTGGATGTGGAAGTAAGGGTATGGTGGTAAAATATAATTTGGGAGGATGTTTAAAATATCTACTACTTATAAGGCTTTGTGAGAAGTTTTTCAAAGATATTTTATTTTTTAACTTTATATTTTAATATTTCAATTTATGAAATTGAATATCACAATTTGGCTGTAGTTTAACAATCATATAGATTCATGATAAATTGTTGCAAATGTATGATTTTATTTTGTTATTGGTTGCTTTCTTTTAAAATTTTCAGTGATTAGCTTTCTATAGAGTCACAAATTCAGGGTTTAACTATAAGAGACACAGTTTCAACAGTTGGTCTATATGAAACCAATTAAACAGTTAAAAGCTTTGAAGTTGATTTATATGTGCTATGAGTTAGTGTCTTGGTTACTTTTCTCTCATTGCTGAGACAAACTACATGACACCCAAAATTAAGGAAGGAAAGGTTTATTTAGCTTAAAGTTTATGGAGCTTTCAGTCCATACATAGTTGGCTCCAAGGCAGAGTGGCACATGGCAGGGGGCAACAGTCCATGGTGACAGAAGACAGCAAAGACAACAAGAGCAAAAGGGAAGAGTGGTGGCAAGCAGCCTCTTTCTCTTCCTTATATATGCAAACTGTCCACCCCAAGGTGGTGTAACACTCACACCCATGAATCAAAAACTCTGAAAGTCTGCCCCATGACTGCATGTGGCTTTGAGGAGACACTTAGACACAAACCATAGTAGTTAGCATGTTTTCACAAAAGTGCTATAAGCATTTTATTTACAATCTGGCCAAAAATGATGTCTTAGTTACTTTTCTGTCACTGCTGAGACAAAATGCCTGCCACCCATAATTAGGGTAGAAAAGGTTTATTTAGCTGACAGATTGAGGTGGTTTCAGTCCATAATCCACTGCCTCCAAGGCAGGGTGGCTCATGGCAGATTGGCAACAGTTCAAGGCGGTCGATGATAGCAAGAGAAACAAGAACAAAAGAGGAATGAGCAGGCCTCTTTTCCTCCTTTATATTATAACCAGGATACCTGCCCTGCTGTGAGTGTAGAACCCACACCATTTACATGCTGTCCTCTTGCACAAGCTAGGGATGTTTACAAAGTGAAGACCCTGACCCCCAGCTGAGTCACAGTTAGACTTCTAAACTTCTCAAATTGACACAATGAATGAACAATTAGACTACTGTGGAGCAAAAACAGTTGCACAAGAGCATGTTCTAGGATGTAGAACTTCTGAGTTACATAGTTAAGTTTTAAAATTTTTCAAGTTGACACAATATATCAAGCATTATAAATGCCATGATCAAAATGGAAAATACAGTGTTGTAATGGTTCACCCCATACTGTCACCAGAATACTTTTCCAAGGACATGAATTGAATCACATCATATGTAAGCTAAAAATAATCATTCAGTGGTCCCTAAGGCCTACACAGTAAGATCTACAATACTTTGTTTCAGGTCATTAGTTAAGCTTCTGCCTAATCATCTCTCTCCTTAAAAACTCTGCACACTGGAGTCACCAGACAAAATAGCACATAATAAGTCACATTTCTCTTTACCTTTTCTCTCCATCCTCAATATCTCTCTGCACGTCTCCTTATGATGAGCTGGGACAGTAAAGCTCTATTCATCATCCTACTTTCCACTCAGAAATTACCTTCTCATTATCTCACCTAGGAAAATACACTTTCATAAGTGTCTCATGTTTCCAGGATATAGAGAAATCATAATGTGTATTTAAAAAGGCAATATGTGAATGGTTATCAGTTAAATGTATTTATATGTTTTTCAGAGTAAAAGATATTTGAAACAGTGCCACAGGTGCACACACAAACAGAAACTGATACATCTACCTGAAAGCCTTAGAGTCTTCCGAGTTTACTGGCTAAAACAGCCACCCTGAACCCACAACAGTAAAGCCTTGAGATTATCTTCTTTCAGGACTCGTTGTGTACTATCAAGCTATATAAAGGAAAAGAAATTATACTTTCTAAGATAACTGCCATCAGCTACTGCAGCATTAGACCTTAGTGTTTTATTTACAGAACTCCCCATGGACAAATGAGAGAATTGCATAATGAGTATACAAATGCCTTTTCAAGAATAGATCTTGAAAGCTGTTTTTATAAAAACGCCTTCTGGCTGAATTATCTAAATGCACAATGTGGCGACAGCCAGAAGGGACAGTAACACAGAAGGGCTTTGTTGTCTTCTAATGGATTCAATCCTGAGAAGCATGAAAAAGGTAGAAGCAAAAATACTTTAGGAAGGTTTGGATCTTACTCTCCATGTGGTCCAACAGTTTGAGGGATGGCAGAATATATGTATAGTAGTCTTCTATTCAAAAAAGAACACTGTGCTTTAAAAAATTCACATTTGAATAGACAAGATCAGTGCATTGCTTGGAGAGGTATAATGCTGCAGAACACATCCACGTGGTAAAACCTCATTATTTTGAATTAGTATTCAAATACTTTAAGCAGGGATTTTATACAGTTTCACATTCCTTGAGGGAAACTTTCAAAATAAAGTTGTGTATTCACTTCTGAGAAAAAAGCAGAGACATGCTTTTTAGATAATAAAATGCTGTCTTGAAATGTAGTTTATCCATAAAAATTCAAAAGCTTTCTTTTCTCCTTTGGTAGTTATGAATTCTAAAACCTCTTTTTCATGTTTTTTTTTAAACTGTAAACCCTTTATACCTGCTTGACTTTAATCCAAAGATCATGAATGCGCCATCTGAAGCTGTATAACGACGGCAGTTCTCACACTTCCTTCCGCAGCCCACAAGAATTCTTTTATTTTGCAGTTGAGGCTGATGCTAGCGTAACCAAGAAAAAGTCATCATGATTATAATAAAATAATACCCCCGTGACCACCTTTTATGAAGTCATGCTGGGCAAAGGCAATCTGCATGCAGATGCAAGGACAACAGGCAGTGCTTGGCTCAGCACCCCTGGCCCAAAGTCTGTAGGAGCAGCAGTACCACCGAAGTCAACACATGTGTCTCGCACACAGCTAACCTGAGTCAGCTTGCTGAGACAAGAATTGTCTGAGTACAAGCTTTCAACTTTTGATAAATAATGATGGCTTCATCCTCTTATGGAGGAAGCCCTTGGAGAAAAAGTAGTAGGAGAGAAAGGACAAGCTTGCTTGGCTTGATGAAACTAAGCAAGCCTGGACTGTACTCTCTACAAGGCTCCCGGCTCGCAGGACTCACTCTTCATGGGCACACAACACTGTGCTACATGCTGTGAAGGCAGGGTACCCAGACACGTCTGGGTGGTTTTAATGCACATGCGGAAGGTATAAGGGATTGAACCCAGGGCCTTCAAACTGAGCTACATAATCTATCTATCTGTCTCACTGAGTTGCTAAATTGTCCAAGCTGCCCTCTAGCTTGCATTCCTTCTGCCTCAGCCTCTAAGAGTAATGGGACTACAGCCATGGCCCACAATGCTTAGCTTTTGAGTGTCTTTTCTAAGTCAGCAAGTAACTAATGGCAAATAGTTAACGTCTGAAAGATTTTCAAGAATCGAGAGCAAAAACAACTGGTGGAAAAACGCTGGATGAGAACAGGTGATGGTGTCAACACTTGTGGCAAGATAACCATAAGCACATCTTGTTGATGCTTCTCAGAGTGCCAGACTCCCTGTCAAGGGTTAGGACTTGGAGGGGTATGGCAGGGAGCCAAGGAAGCTAACCTAGTTGTGTTTCTGTTTATTCCCAGGGACTCTCAAATCAGAAGAAACAACAACAAGAAAATCAAATAGCATCATCAAGAAAGCATTTTTATTTGTTTTTAAAGCATTATACTGTATATAGAAATCTCTCCTGCTAACAGCTGGCATTCTTTCCGTTTCACGTTTCCATTTCTGAAAAGACAGGCCAACCCCCTGCACCGAGCCAGTCCTGGATCGCTAGTGCTCCTTACATACCTTTCTCTAAATTCCCCGTGTCTTCCTCTAGGGGTCAGCATACCAATGCGGTCAAGGGTAAGAGGCTCGAGCATATTTACATACGAAAGCCACACTGCCCTCCAAGCAAATAAAGGGAAGCAATAGAGCGCATAGCTGCGGAGCAATCTGTACTGAGTCAACTTTTAAAAATAAACTCATTCACAAACCTCTCTTGACAACCTGAGTCAGTTAAGGACAGAACCTACTATTCAGGAAGAGACCAAGTCACCAGGTAGTAACACAAACAGTCTATCATCAGTACTGTCCAGTTTATGAATCACAAATCATACTAAAACATATTTTTAACCATTCACTTTAAAACATTCATACCTTTTCAACAATACTGTTTCACCAAATGAATTGTGTCATAAAAATTCCAGCTTCAGTCTAGTGCATCAGTGACAAGAGCAATTTATCTGCTGTACAATGCAGTCAGTTTCTTTAAAGAATGTACTCAATGCCAAATATGGTTTTTCCACAGTTAAGTCAACACCTGGTGCAATGAAATTACAGACAGTTCTCTTGGTCATCTCTGTTCATGTGTTTCCTGTTACTGAGTGTCTTCATCTGATAGGCTATGTCTATTGCTCAAAAGAGTTGTTTCATGTACCAGGAATACCATGATGGCTCTGAGATGGGCTGGGTACATGTGTCTGTGCAACTACCTTGAAGATCACAAAATATATTATAACAACTATGGTCAATTTCCTATCATTTTGTTTTGAAATTCTGTATCATTTTTACTGTTTTTTTATTATTTTGTTTTTGCCTTTGTGTTTTTTCTCTTTTTAAAAATAAAAACATAAATAGTACAAACTGACCAAGACATCACCAACAGAAGGAGGCTGCTAACTACATGTAGGATTTCATAACAGTTTCTATAGTTTATATATAAAAACATTGTACCAACAATGCATAGTAACAGTTTTTACAAAAATGCTTTTAGGCTCTTAGAGCCAAAGAGATATTTGTGATAAAAGAAACTTGTCTTGATGCTCCCTGAGGCACTGTGTATTTTCCATTTTTAAATGGATTATTGATGAGTACTTCACAATTATAACTCTGGGAACAAAATTATATAAGATGAAGTCAGGTAATAAGAGTTTGGGATTCTATTTCCATTAACTTGAAATTC
The DNA here is from genome assembly GCA_004027595.1 of Dinomys branickii. NCBI lineage: Eukaryota > Metazoa > Chordata > Mammalia > Rodentia > Dinomyidae > Dinomys > Dinomys branickii. The sequence goes on along the minus strand of PVLD010002574.1, from coordinate 85,250 downwards.
AATTTTAAAGAAGTAACATGTTTTAAAGAATTTTCTAGAATAAAATTAAATAATGTCAGTGATTTATAACAAAATAAAAATGCAGCATAATTATATCTGTATCAAATATATCTCTATATATACTTATTTCTATATATATATATACACACAAGTATATATACTTATTTCTTATATATATAAGAAATATATTTATTCCTTATATTTCTTGTATATGTCTGTATATATATACAGACATACACAAGTATAGTTGTATATTTTCTAGGAAGTGCAGCTCAGGGGCGCATGCTTAGCATGCATGTGGCTGTCGGCTCAACCCCTAAATCCCTAGCATCAGAAAAGCCCCTGCACAATATATATCACATATATCACTTTGCAAAGTATTCAATTATTATAACCTTGAAGCCATATTTTCAGAGTTTAATTTTAGTTATATTTCTTTTTAAAACTTTTAAAATTTTCAAAAGTCAATTAAAGCGGTACTACTTCTAGATGAAGGAAAGGTCCAAATTATAAACATGTCATTCTTCAGTACAGAACCAGAGGTGCAATACCGTGATATCTTTGTGACGTTGCTATTCAACCTACTAGGTAGTTTCAGGACCTCAGTCTATGCCCTGAAACTCCTGTGTCAGAGGATATGAAAGCCTATACAGTGTGCATCTTAATGCTACCTCTGTAGATTTTTTCCTATATTCCACTGCAAATCATTAGCCTTGAAAATTCTGAGACAGTACTTGCCGAATTTCTGTTAGTAATTTATATTTGAAGATACTTATTGGTAAAGACAAGATCAGTACTGCCAATTACTGAATGCATTACATTTGTTTCTTCAAATACTACTGACTTAGAATATTTTACACTTCTATCACACTGCCAACTTTATTTTTAAACAGACTAGTGAGATTCCATTTCAGAATAATGTATACTTTGATCAAGCAAGACTTATCTGGTCTACAAAAGTGACCTATTTTTCTGACAGGGAAATATACTGGAATTATGTACACGCACGTATGTCTTCCTGATGGGAAATCTAATCAAAGAAGTTTGAAGATCTCTAGGAGAGTTTTGAATTCTAACTTCTTACCAGGAGGAAAAAAAAATCTCCTTTATCTGACTGTACAAAGGTAGCTTATGCTCTTGATTTCAAAGTTTAGAGCTTTGTGTATATTATGCATGGAGGATATTTATTGAAGAACCACAGAACCAAACTTACATCCAAGTAAGAATCATGAAAAAACCTTGAAGTTTTTTCAAAATCAGACATCAGTGTTTATCTGGCCAGGAAACCTCCACTTCCAAACCCGGAACTGGCTTTTCCAGCACTGGTACCTGGGGCTGTCACTATCTCTTTCCTAACATCTTTCCATGCTTTTCAACACCAGATAGGGATGCTCTCTGATTAGCTGCAAAATGGCTTGTGCTCACCCTCAACGCCTGGAGTTCATGATAAGTGAGTAGACTCTTCCATTTCTGTTGTGGAAAGGATGGTACTAAGGATGAGACAGATTATGCTGCAGCAACAAAACATTTTCAAACTTTCAGTCATTAAAAAGACCTTGATGACTTTATTTCTCATTCTTTCTAACCATCAGTATTGTATATCAAATGGAGACTATCTTCATTCCAGTGAGGATGGCCATCATTGTAGAGATTTCTGGATACCTCTAAATTCAAGCCTATTTTCATAACATCATTAAGATGTTATTTGCCTGTTTTACTTTGATGACAATACAATAGCTTGCCTTCAATACAGTAGCTTTTCTTTGATGACAATATAATAGCTTATCTTTAGCCTCACATATTGATAGTAATAGTAACTCATAATAACAATTACAATGATATATCAATGATTATAATGATACTTCTTTGGTAATTTACAGTTATAAATTATACCCACAGAAATGATCTCACTTGGTTATCATATACTTGAAAGATAAGAATTAACAGCTATCTACCACATGTACAAAACTTCATGGAAAGGACTAAAAAAAACACTAAGTTACAGTGAATCAACAGTATATTTTTTGGTTTTGATTTTTCTCATAGCTTCATATTTTAACACTGGCTTTCATTCTAAGAAAATTCCTTTTCCCTTTTGGCTTGGGTTCTTTTTTGTCCATAATACAAACATATTTTAAAATTTAGCTGTAAGGTCAATCCCTTTCACTGGGTGGCTTGCTCCTACTGAGAAGTTTTTCAAATTCTTATATATTCCGGAAACAAAGCTTTCTTTGACTTGAAAATATTTTCTCTGGTCTTGTGGCTTGCTGTTTCACTCTTTTAAGAGTGTCACTGAAAGAACAAAAGGTTTTATATTTTCATAAACCCTAATGTTTTAACCTGGTCTTTAGAAGTGTGTTTCTGATCTCAATATCTAAGGAATCCTTGCACTTGTTTCTTTACCAGGATTATTACATTATATGTGACTTTTATTTCAAAGAGATGCTAAGCAATTTTTAGTATATTCCTTTGGCTTCCAAGTTTCATGCAGGTTTTGATGGAAAATATTGGATTCTTTGAAGTGTCTTACATATGTGTACAGATGTGCGGGTGTGCTTTCCTTTGGTTTGTTTATATAATGAGTTACATTTCTTGCTTGCACGGAAAGTTCTTAAAAAGCACTTATTTCTTATTTTTCCTTTAAAGTGAAACCCCAGGTGTCAGCAGAGATATACTCTTTTCCGAGGGCACTAGAGGAAAATCTACTTCCAGTCTCCTCCGGGTGTTGACAGAACTGAGTTGTCCGTGGTTCTAGGATAGAGGTCATCATTTCCTTGCTGGTATCAGCTTGGAACCAACCGTAGCTCCTAGAGGCTTCCATCTAATGGCTGCACCTGGGCCATGGTAAAGCCAGCAGTGGCTCATTGAGTCCTTCTCATGCTAGCACATCCTTTCTTCTGCTGCACCTACTACCTCCCTTACTAAGCAGTGTGCTTTGGAGCTTCTCAGATGCTACTGAGAAATTCAAGAAGATTGATTGCAGAAGCTGATACTATAATCTAGCCATCTTTTTGTCAGCCAAAAACTTAAGATACCAATAAAAATGGTGAACAATACTTTTTTTTGGCTTTTAAAAATACAGTTATTTTTAAAATGCACCATATACATTAACATATAATTTTTTGCTACTGTAAATAATGCAGTAAATACTTTAAAATTTCTCTTTTATGCTTTGCTGTGGTTTGGAAATGGAAAGTTCAGTTTAGGCCCACGTGCTAACGGTTCCTGCGGTGCTCAGAGTGGGGCTTCTGCGGAGTGGTAAAGCATTTAGGAGGTAGGTCTTTGAGAGGGCTTTGAGAGATTAGGGGTGCCCTCAGAGGGGATTGTGTGACCCCAGTCTGCCTCTCTGCCTCTCTGTGTCCCTGTCTGTCTCCATCTCTGTCTCTGTTTCTGTCCTCTCTCTCCCTCCCCTTCCTGGCTATGTGCTGAGTCATTTTGCTGTACTCCACACTTGCACAATGTGCCACATCACCTCAGCCCCAAAACAACTAGGCTCACTGATAATGGCCTGGAAACTTTGAAACTTGACCAAAATCCACTGTTTTTGTCTGCACAGGTTTATTACCTTAGGTATTGGGAACAGCAAAGCAATGACTGGCACAGGTCAAATACAGTACTGATATAACCAACGAAAGCTGTATCTTCCTTGAATCCTCAAAAATTTAAGGATAATGGGGTTTTGAAAACAAACAAAAAGAAACCTTTGAGAACAACTCCAGTGGGTCTCACACCAGCAACAGGAGGACGTAGCGCCACAGATTGCACTACTGCTGTCCACATCTTACTGAAGCAGTCATGGACTGCCCAGCAGAGTGGTCAGGTGATTCTGTCCTGTGAAGCAGAGAGCTGGAAGCACAAAGGACTGCGCTGCCGACCACTTCAGAGACCACACCTCACCCCACGCAGATGCACACTGAGAGAAGTCCTCAAAGGACAAGTATACAAGAGGTGAAGATGTCACAAGCGACAAAACTCGCTACATACCCCAGGCCCAGTCAACATGCCACACTAATCAGAAAATGCCACATTACACTTCTTCCAATTAACGCAAAGTACTTAACACTACATACAAAGAGGTTATGATGTGTTATTCACATGTTTATTTTATTCCTGTAGCATTTAGGTCCCAGATTATGCAGGAGCATTTATATTTTCCCACTTCCAGATTCTGCCTGGCAGGAATTTAACCCAGGCTCTGCTTTCAGGAGAAACGAGATTGCAGGATTCATATAAAGTGTCCCACTAACTCAGTGGTCAAGAACAGAACTTTAGTCTTACTTTTAAAAATTAAAATGGGTTTATACATCGCACTTCTAGTTAATGTGTTATAGGAACTTCATTATATTTTATTAAGTCTAAGTCGATATATGGGACTTCAAATTCTGCTTAATGAAGACACATTTATGAGCTATTTATCTTAGGGATAATTTATGAAAATTCTACAATGTGTCACACAAATAAAAGTCTTCATTAATGAACACTTTTAGCAAAATTTACAGTTTGTGTCTCAGATGAAGCCATATATAATGTATTCTTAGACTTATTGAAGAGTAGAGCCCATGAAAAATTATTGCTATTTACCACTGTTTTCAGTTTTCCTGTCTCTTTTACTTTTTATTTATTTATTTATTTGGTCTTTTTACAAAGGGTCTCAGTATGCAGTTCAGGCTGGCCTTGAGCTCACTTTGTAGCCCAGGCTGGTCTTGAAATCACAAAGATGCTCCTACCTCAGCTTATTGAGTGCTGGGATGACAGGCGTGCACCACCATGCCTGGGTTCTTGTCCCTTTTTAAATGGCTAGCTCTATTTTACTCTGTTGGAAAATCAAATAATGAAGAATTATAGAATTACACTTAAAAAGAGTTGGCAATTGCTGAACAACGCTTGAACTATTTTCCTACAATCAAGTGTATGAGCTTCCATACACCTATAATCATGTACATTATGGCATTTACACTTGGGAGGTAAATTGTACACTATTTATTTGGGGAGGTAATTTTTTATTTCCTGGATTTGAGTTACACTATAAAATAGCTGAGATTAAGTGGTAAGATTTTCTAGATGACTTAGATTTTGCATAATCATGGAAGATACATTATTCAATTGTGAAAGAAGAGAACTTCATCACAAGTATGTACATGAGAGCAAGCAGAACTTGCATAAAGCACATAAAACATGTATGATCTCATTTGTGCTATAACCAAAAGGAAGTACTCACTTCTTTCTTTTGTTCTAGAAAACAGGAATTTTTTCTGTTTTCACAAGTCCACTTGAATGACAATAATCTTAGAAATTATAATAAGGAAACTTAAGTAATTCCTAAATGACTGCATGTGCTCCTGGGTCATAAAATAGCAAATCTTTCCTCTTTAAGAGCTTGAAAATAAGTGAAATTATTGTTTTTATTCTATAAATGAAAAAAAAAAAAAAACCCAGAGGCTTAGCAACTGAGGGGCTGCTATGCTGGAAAGCCGATGTAATTAACTACTCGCTGTACTCCACTGCTTCTGCGCAATGTGTGTCAGGCTCTGTGACCTCGGTCAAATTATACAACTTCGGAGGATTTCACTGACTGATTCATACCTCCATCCAGCCATTCATTAATTTCTTCTTAAATTCATTCAACAAATATTTATTGAATGAATGTTTACTATAAGTCACTCATTGGGTAAAGAGCTGAAAGTACTTATCTGTGACAATAAAAGCTTAACATACCTAGTACAGGAATTTGATTTTAAAATGTTCTAAGGGAGCGTTATAGTCTGAAGTGCCAGTGAGGCCATAATGATACTTGTTAAAAACTACCTTGGACACGTTGCCAAGATTTTCTTGTGCTGCATGATTCAATTACAGCTGCCTAGATTAGGGGCAAGTGAGGAGCGCAAACGGCTCTTTGTCTAGTCCAAGAATCACCCAGAAGAGAGGAACTCACATTTCCAGTCAGATAAAGTCTCAGTAAACTGGACTACAGAATACTCAAAAAGAAAACTTCAGAAAACAGTGTGCAGGAAAACTGGGGAGGATTAAAAGATGACAGTGAGGGTTCTGCAATTCTTTGAATTCTAAATGGCATTCCCCATTTGTTTATGACATGTATCCTGCATCCTATAGATGACTTCTTCCTTGTTTTGCTCCCTTGGCCAGAAAATAGCTCAGTCTTTTTGATCTTTTATATGTTACAATAATATATTTTACCTTGCTTTCAAAACTGTAAAGCATATGCATATGAAATGTGTCACCACCATTTTAATTACTAACAAGTGCTTCTGAAAAAGTGCTTCTTTCATTAAATAGCAGATTTAAACTTTTGGCTGTGATATACTGTTCTCCTTATATGGCGATATTCCAGGATTATCTTTCAACAGCTCCTTTCTACAGTAATATTAAGCTATTTGTGTGGTTTGCTTTAATCCATGTAGCAGCCCACAGTTCTGAACCAATTACTGAGAAATATCCTTAATGACACAACCAACAGTATAAATGTTGAGATTTGTCTGAAGACAGATTCTTATCTTATTTTAGTGGGTTTTACTGAGTTATAATTCGTGAGCAATAAATTAACCTTAGGTATACAATTCTAAGACTTATAAAAAAATGCATGCAGTCATGTACCCACTAAAACTGTCATGGTGCAGACTATGATTAAATGAAACATTTCCTCATACAACTTGCCATTAATCCATCCACCAACCACTGACCCAAGATGACCACTAATCTGTTTTTTATCATAACTGTGTCGTTTTTAGAATCTCATATTCATGAAACTTTTGCTTATCACAGCAAAAAGGCCATGAACAACTCAGTCCCTTTCTTGTATGACTATTGTAAAAATGTTACTCTGAATATGTGCACATGGGCCTCTCAGTAGACAATAAATTTCTTTTTTGTTGGAAAAGTATCCATATGTAAAAATGCTGGGTGTTATAGGAAGTCTAGGTTTAATTTTATAAGATACTGCCGACATGTTTTCCAATGAATGAATCCATTTTAAATTCCTGCTAGCAATGTGTGAGAATTCCAGTTGTTCTGACTCATTCTGCTGAGACTGTTGACCAGCAGCCTTTTTAATTTCATCCATTCAAGTGTGTTGAATATCTCATTGCATTTCAATGTTCATTTTCCTATTAAGTGATAATGTTAAGCATTCTCAGGTGTTTGTTTATCATCCTCCTATTATAACTATTGAAATATCTGCCCAAATATTATGTTCAGTACTTTACTAGGTTGTGTGACTCTCAATTATTAAGTGTTTATGTATATTCTAAACACAAGTCCTTCATCAAACAAATGATTTTAAATACTTTCTCCTAGTCTGTGCTTTCCCTTTTGTTTAGTGATTAATGTGTTTTGGAGCAGAGAATAAGTTTAATGTTCGATTTTCTGTGACTTATTCAGCAAATATTCCACAAGGCTAATATTTTCTATCATGATTTCTTTTAGAAATAGTTTTTAGCTACTACACTTAGGTCTATGATGACTGATGAGTTAATGCTTGCATATGGTAAAGAGTTAGAACCAGGTTTATTTTTTTACATATGGACATCAATTGCTCAGTTACCATCTGTTTAAAAGATCACTACCTCATTGAATTACCTTGGTTTGTATTTTTGAAAAATCATTAATCACATACTTGATAAGCATAGGTCTTTTTCAGGACTTGTTTTTCTAGTCCATTGGCCAATATGATTATCTCTATACCAAAATCATACAGTGCAGAGTATTGTAGTTTTGCATTGTTTTTATTATTTTTATTTTATTTTTTTTCTGGTACCGGGGATCGAACTCAGGATCTTGCGCTTGCCAGGCAAGTGCTTATGCCATTGAGCTATACCCCCAGCCCCTTTGCATTGTTTTTAAATCAAGGGTGTTTATCTTTCAAATTTCTTATGCACTGTTCATGTAGCTCTGGCTATTCAATTGTACAATTATGTTCTGGGATACAGTTAAATCATTTGGAATTAATTTGATTGTTGTTAGAAATAAACTTTGGAATGGAAGCTCAGGAGCAATTTTGGCCTAGGGTTAAACTGGCCATATTACTGGGGTAACACATTTCTTAAAACTATACCCAGCATTACATGTAATATGTTTTTCTAGTTTTGCTGCTGTGAACAAATGTATTCGCTTCCTATGTGAACTCTTAGGCTGCTACATACACCTTTCTATTGGCTTATTCGCTATTCTTATTGGTTTCTTCAGCTGTTACACTGTCACAGTGAAGGTGATCATTGTGTTCAATATTTTTATTCTTGATTTAAAAAATGACGCATCTCAATCAGATCTAGGAAACAGAAGTGACTTGGTAGTCATGCACTCGTTTGTCATATTACACATACCAGCCCCAGTGGACATGAGCGGCAGGACTGAGAGGACAGTCTACAGAACCACCTCCAACAGTTACAGTGTTTATTCCTCATTATGGAATTAGTTATCTGTTGACATTGTCTACCCCAGTTTGGTGGGTCCTATTTGTTGTTGTTTTATTTGATGTTATTCTTTCCCTGTCACCCAACCTATACCTTGGGTTTATGCACAGACCTGGCATAGCTCCCTAAAAGCTTGGTGAGTGAACAAATCAAAGAACTAACAAAAAAAAAAAACCCTTAGGCCTGGAGCTTTAACCTAAGTTTGCCAGGTCATGGGTTAAAACCACACGTTGCTTGGTATGGTGGCAGAAGAGTAAGATAAAGAAATATGTCCAAAAATTTAGTAAAAATCTGAAAAAATATGTGCAATATTCTCCAGTTCTGTTTTTAGATGAAGTTCATTGTACAGAGTGAGATCACTAATGAGTTGGTGATAGATAGCAAACCGCGACAACTCAGAAGTTGTATTGCTACAGAATGCTCTTCAGTATTCACAAGAAACACCGGAGGTGACTCTAAGACTTCTGCACTACCTCGTTCTGTAAGACTTGAGAAAAACATTTAAACTCACATGAGAAGCTCATTGATCACAGACTTTTTTCCATTGGATCCAACCTAAGGCTCAAGAGCCCTTGATGGCTATGGACTGGTTTCTAGTCTCGATTCATATTCTCTGCTGTAGAACGAAGGTACTCTGGCCATAAAAATTCTTCCACAAAGTTATACAGCCACTCTTCCTTCAACAACTGTACAGTGGACAGCTGAATGTCTTAATATTAATCCCCTTCAAGTTTAGCTCATCAAGCTAAAACTTCCACAAACTGCGTGAATGGTACTAACTAGTAAGCTAGACATCTGAAAATTATTTCTCTATTTTTCCATAGCTCAAATATCAAAACAATAAGACATAAAGAAAACAAAATAGAAAATAAGACTGAGCTCTGAATCTGACAACAGCAAAGTGATGTCTGATATGTTAAGAGGTTTTAGCCCTGCCTGAGTGGCACTTGTGTTTTGGGGAGGTGGCGGGAAAGCAATAATGTTTGGAGTGAACATAAACTCTGAGTGTGTGGTATCACAGCTAATAAACCACGCAAGGATTATTTCAAAGGCTTCATAGAGCAGCATTTGGTGATGATCTGTCTATGGCTCCTGTATACTGTTTGTGGAAGGAGCAGGAAAGAGAGACTGAGGAAGCAGCAGGCGGAAGGACAGAGGAGGGGAGGACAAAGGGAACAAGGAAGGAAGAGGAAGGTTAGAAAGGGTGAAAAGGCAGGAGGAGGACAGGAATGGAGTGACACGACAAGGAGATGAGGCCTTAATTGGGAGAAGACTCACTTCATCTGACAGTTGCTCTGCTGGAAGCTATCGACTTGTATGCAGTAAACTAGATTGAATTGATAAAGACTGGGCCATTTCAATCCCACAGAGCAGAGAAATAGCCCTATAGATCAGAAGAACAGAGGCATGCAGTAAGTTTGGTAAAACTGGAAGCAAAGATTAAGGGAAAAATCAAAAGAGAAGACCAAAGCACAATTTTACTATATTTATTCATTAAGAGATATTTCTTATCATGCCAGTATAAGCAAGGTGGCAAAGAAGAAGATGCCAAGGCAGCCACGTGCTTGCTGTTTGCAAGCAGGACAGGATGGCAGTGACCCCAGTGGTCCACTTACACTCAGGAGGCTCACAGTCCAGAGGGGCCATGCCCTGGCTGAGAAGAGGGTGTCAAGGCTGCTTTCCCCGGGCTTTGACTCTCTCAGACCTAGCTTCTTCTTACTAAGAAGAAGTTACTGGGGTTGCTGACATGTATATTTCAGCACTGGTTAAAATATGTGACTGTGAGTGGCACACTACTTGTAATCCCAGCACTCTGGAGGCAGAGCCAGGATAGCTGTGAATTTGAGGCCAGCCTGGGCTACCTAATGAGTTCAAGAACCAGCCTGAACTGCATAGCAAGACCCTGTCTCAAAAAAAGCATAGTGATTTTGACTGTGATTTTTCACTAAGAGTTACCAAGGGTAAATGTTTCTTTTCTAACAAGTGAAATTAAAAAAAAAAATAGTACATAATGAAACAATTGACTTGGCATTCTGAACATGATAGAATTAAAATTATGTACAAGCAGTGCTTTTGCAGTGCTGAACCATGAATATGTCCTTCCAGGTTAACAGTTGTTTCCACTCAAATGTGCTCATTCTTTCCATCTAACCTTTCCAAAGCATCAAAACATTGAGCTATTCTGCACAAGTGAGCAGTTCTTCATTGGGCCTGGTGTGAATCAAAGTGCCCCATCAGCACTACCCAATTTCTTTGTTTGAGCCCTTACTTCACATACCTCAGAAAGTGACCTAATTTGGATGTAGCGTTGTTACAGATGTGGTTCATTAAGATGAAGTCATTAAAGTGGGTCCTAGTGTAATACAATTGCTGTCCTTATAAAATGGGGAAATTTGGATACAGTGACATGGCTAGAAGGAAGATTATATTTTTTTTAAAAAAGGAGCCTTCAATAAATCAAAGGGAATGGCTGGAAACATTCTTTCCTCACAGTTTCCAGAAGGAACCAAGCCTGCAGATGAAGTACTTGATTCCAGACTTTGAGCCTTCAGAATTGGGCCACAATAAATTTATGTTGTGTAAACTGTCCACGTTGTAGTACTTTGATCTGACAACCCCTGCAGACAAATATAAGAACTTTCCTGTACCTGCTACTCACTCCTTAAGCATCCAGCATATACCATTATATAAAATGCTCACTGTACCTTCATAATGTAGGTATTGCCCTTCCCCCCACCTTTATATAAAAAGGAGAAAAGAAACGTTGCGAAGTGATGCTAATGACACATTTGATATGTGGCAAAGCTGCTATTCAAACTTAGGCAGTTTACTGTGAAGTCCAAGAGCTCAGCCACTATACACACTGCCTCATAAAATGAGAACAATTCTTAGGAGGCAACATTTCACCAGATTGGCTAGTACATCTTTCTCAGAGAACCTGTTTACTCTTTTGTATACCCCAAACTTCTCTTTCTCTAAATCGTTTTAAACAAACTCTCTTGTCACCTTTCCTGGAGTGGGTTAGGAGTCTTCTATGTGCTAATCCAGAGCAAGACACACAACACGCCATTAGAACTGCTACATGAATGCATGTTCCCCTCAGTAGGTTCTAAGTTGTTAGAGGAACTAGAATTATGCTTTTCTTGCTCATTTTCCTATCTGTGACTTCTAGAAGGGAATTAAGCATATCAAAGGGCTTGATCTATTCTTGTCAGGTACGGCAATCAGTGCCACGAGATGCCCTAAGAAATTTAGTAGGTGTTAACTTCACTAAACACACACATACACACACATACAATTTTATACACTGTCTGTTGGGAATATTTATATATGTGTGCATATTGGAGAAGAGGAAAAATAGCAGGACTTATATAAAACTAATGAACATCATTAAACATGCGTGAATTATATATGTTGTATAATACATACCTAAATATATATTAAAGTACTATAAAGATACAGAATCATGACTCGAGAGAAGACTATAATAAAGATTATAATAAAGTACTATAGCAGAGCACACTAAAGTACTATATTAAAGTTCCTTAATTTCTTAAAAATTTTCCTTCAAAGAACACACATCATTTTGTGAACTATTTCACACAGTAATGAATTTGTATTTCCAAAGTGGGCATTCTTGTTATACACACATGTAAACTGAAGTGCATATGAAAACTCAACAATGCAGTCAAATACTGAAAAAAGTGGTTCCTCTGAGAGTGCGAGTACAGGCAAAACAAGCTGATGTTTTCCTACCAGTAGGGTACATTCAGTTCTATCTTTCAGAAAGCTGCCAAACTAACTTTGATGATAAATTCCCTAACAAATCTAAAACACCATACAGGAAATTTGAGGTCAAAGATAGACATATGAGCTGAAAGAAGTGATATGCAATTAGAAATGATTCTTTCCATGTAAGAATAAGGACACTTAGCATTTAATACCTACTATTTATAAGAAACTGAGCCAGCAATGGGAAAATACTGTTTGTATATGTAAACACACTCCCACCATAGGTCTATATGTAATCATTCCTTTCAAGGTAGCTTCTGGGGCTGGGGATATAGCTCAGTGGAATAAGCGCTTGCCTAGCAAGCGCAGGGTCCTGAGTTCGATCCCCAGTACCGCAAAAAAAAAAAGGTAGCTTCTGCCTTCATTAGGTGTGTTAGTTTATTTCTTTATTTGTATTATTTTGGGGGAGTTTCTTTGACAGAAGGTCTCATTGTGTAGCCCAAGCTGTCCATGAACTAACTATGTAGCCCAGGCTGGTTTCTAACTTGTAGCAATATTCCCCAGTACTGGGATTAGAGGAGCACATCACCACATCCAGCTTAGGGTTAGGAAAGAAGATCTATATCATTTTATTGAAACATAACGAAAATGGCAGTTCACAATAAAGAAGATATACTTCAGAGTACTTTTCAAGCTGCAGGGATAGATCATACTCAACATGAACATGGTTGCCTTCAGTTTTGGTATCAAACTACTTCAAAGTGGGATGGGATTAAAATATTCTTCATCTGTGCTTTGCCTTCTCTATCTGGTATTTGTTAAGGTAATGGACAAAATTTGGAGAAGAGACCAAATTTGTCAACTAGAGTCATATACTGTAAATGAAAATGAATGGTCTTTTGCAGTGTAAATATCAGAGCGTAGGCATCCATGCTGTGGAATGTTGGGAAAGGTAAAAATTAGCAAGCTTCATTTACAATTTAGACAGTTAGTTTTAGAGGTCAACAAATTATTAATAGTCAATATGAAATGAGAACTTGTCTAAAAGTCTAACAAAGATTTTATTAAATAGTAGTTTATCTTTTCTTTTGGGTACCTTTACCACTTTGACTTTCATAAAACATAGTGGGACAAAAAAGAAAAACAAAAAGAATGGGAAAATCAGGGGTAGAGATCCCAAGCACCAAAGGCAGACAAATGTAGGTTTAAAGTGAAGCATTACGTTTATGCACCACTTAATAGCAAGTAAATTGCTCTCAACTTCATTATTTCCTTACCAGTGGAATAGGACTAAAAATCATTCTTATCTCTAGGACTAGTATGAAAATTAAATGTTGTCAGGCTTCAGAATCATTTCATATAACATGTGGTATACATGAAAAAGTGCCTGTAAATGTTACATATTTTGACTCTAAAAATAGGTAAAGAATAAGAAAAATGTCTTCTAATCCTTTTAAAGCAACAGATATGGAAAAATCAAATATCTCTTTTTTTGCTGAAAACGTGTTACACGGAATAGTCCTTACTTAATTCTAAGAAGTAGCGAGGCATATCTTTGCAAATTATTTTTAAAACATGCTCAACTATTTCCTTGGAGTTCTTCCTAGGGATTAAAATAAATAAATGTGTAACCACCAAACACATTTAAAAATCCTTGTAACAATATTTTTTACTGATGCCCTATGTCTCCATCTATATGAAAAACAGCCAATAAACATTCATCATCCACTCAGCAGATAAAAAATAATTTGTTACAGATCTCCTTTACATCAGGTACTATGGTGGTTGCCAAGGATAATCCAGTGGTATTTCCAGTGGCAGATGAGTGGCCGGATAATAAATGGAGGGCTGTGAGTCCTGTCCCCATCAGCTCCTGCAGCGTATAGCCACAAAGATCCTCAAAGAGTAGTGTGATCATAGAACCATTCCAACAACAGCTGAAGAAAAAGAAGAGAGCACCCTCAAGAGGGTCAAGGAAAGGAATTCTTTCTCCAATACAGTGAAAACAATATATTATAATATCCCCGATCTCCTGTAGTAAAACACTTCACTATTTTGTCGTAGAAATATGTAAAAATTCAAACATATGCAAATGCATGAGGTGGGGTGGTTTCTGAGTTTGTACATATGTGTGAATCAGTGTGTAACAAAATCAGTATGTGCATACTTCTCTAATGAAGAGATACTAATGGCAAATAAATACATGAAAAAAGGTTCAATGTCATTAGTCATTCGAGAAATGGAAATTAAAGCAACACTGAGATTCTATTTCACCCCAGAAAGAATGACTGTCATCAAGAAATCAACCAATAACAAATGCTGGAGAGGCTGTGGGGAGAATGGAACCCTACTCCACAGGTGGTGGGAGTGTAGACTGGTGAAACCACTGTGGAAATCAATTTGGAGATTCCTCACTAAACTAGGACTGGAAGTCCCATTTAACCCAGCTATTCCCCTTCTGGATTTTTTCCCAGAAGAATTAAAGACATCATACCACAGCAATATATGTGGACCCATGTTTATAGCAGCACAATTTGTTATAGCTAAATCTTGGAAACAACCCAGATTTCCATCCACTGAGGAATGGCTAAAAAAGATGTGGTATTTTTATACAATGGAGGATAATTCAGTTATTAAAGAAGATAAACTCGAGGCTTTTGTAGGTAAATGGATGCAACTAGAGACCCAGATGTGTAAACATCATATTGTCTCCTTGGTGTAGGAAACTGAAAGACTAATTAAAACTCAAAACGTACAGTAGATGATAGGAAAGGGAAAGAAATTCCTTAAAGGAAGGAATGACTGGGATGAGGGAAAAAAGAAAGAAGGAAGAAAAAAGAAAGAAGGCAAAATACAAATATATGTGAATAGCTGTGATAATTATTAATGTCTGATGGCGTATTGAAATGAACGGTTAATGCTTACAATTGTTTATGTTTGATCGGTTTTGCATGCTTGTGGTGGTCTGAGCAACTGATTTGAAGGTAACAATATGCAATGGAATTACAATGGTGAATGCCTACCATCTTTCCTAGTGAAACTCTGTATAATCTCTAATGCTTTATCTAATAATTATTTTCTTATTTCTTTAATATTTTGAGCAATATTTCATTCTTACCTCTGGTAATCTGAGCCATGTAGTTGAGGACAGTGACAAGTAATGTAACAACCACTGTTGATTCTTATTATTTTGTCCTGAAATTCTGTATTGCTTTGAATGTTCTTACTTTGATTTGTTTATGTTCATGATACTGGTTTGCTGCTCCGTTCTTTTGTTTATTTGCTTGTTTCTCATTTACTACTCTCTTTAAAATAAAATAAAAATTAAAAAGAAACAAAGTCAGTGGGAGTATGTGCTCGTGAGGTGGTGTGCATGTGTACTGTGCATGCCTATGAGCATACAGACAGAATTCTGCAAGGTCAAACTAACCTGTGAATGGTGCCCCTTATCTAAGGCACTCACTCTTCTGCATTTGTGTCTTGCACAAGTCCTTGTGTAAAAGGTGAGTCGAGCAGAGAAAGGAAACAGTAAGAATCCATGTCATCCCACACACCAGGTATTTAAAGATGACTGACGATTATTCACAGGCCCATTTTGCTGAAAGGAACGCGCTAATGTTCACACATTTGTGAAACATGATGCACGGTGGGGCCTAGTGACTTGGTCACTAAGTGGATTTTGGGCAACCACAGAGTACAAAATACCGTTTAAGAGACATATCCTTTCTCCAAATCTTCAAAACTACCCAGTACATTTGAAAAGTACTCTGTCTCATAAGAAAATACAGACATAGTAAGTTTGGTTGCCCAAGATCACCAAGTTAATACATTTGATTAAATTGTTATGAGAATCCACCTAAGTTCAACTTCAAAATCACTGCTTATAGGTATATACCAAGTAGTTTAGTTACTTTTCCTGCTGCTGAGAAATCAATCAATCAATCAATCAATCAATAAAATTTTTAAAAAACACTCAAAGTTGAAAGGAAAGAGTTTATTTAGTTCATACTTCGTAGAGGTTTCAGTTCAGAGTTGGCTGCACCCAGGGCAGGGTGGCGTGGCAGACAGGGCATCACAGAGGAGAAACAGTCCACACTGGGCAGAGGGCAGAAGACAGCAAATGCAAGGGCCAAGTGGGAAGGCACTAGCGCCGCTCTTTCCATCCCTCGTATCTTATCCAGGCTAACAGGCCCATAGGGTGGGAACCACTCGCATCCTTAGTCCTAGCATTGTACTGTGAATGTATTCCAGCACTATGTCTTTGATCCCAGTGGCACAAACCTTAGATCCAGTCACCTTTGAACACCCCACCTGTGGCCAGATGATGTAGAACTAGATACAAGCCCCAACACCAAGGTTGAGAACTGGGAAACAAAGAACGCTTTGAGGGAGAAGAGAAGGAACACATAAAGTGCCCTTCACACTGCTGAGTGAGACATGCCCACTGGAGATCTAAGCAGAGTCCACTACTCCGGGTCTTGCTTGGAGTCACTGTCGCTCCAACAGATGAGCCTGAAATTCCTAACTCAGCAAATAATGTTGCCGATTTCAGGCACGATGTCTACCATTCACGTGAATTTGTATTATGGGTGATAGAAGAGCCTTTATTCTGAAATGGCAGCTGCCTTTCCTTAAGGATATTTTCTTGTGTGTATATCAATATTTACTCAAAAGTATAGGCGTCTGTCCCTGGAAGGATTTGGATTAATAGGCCAGAAATGTAAAAAAACAAAGGATCGATTGAAATGTTGAATTTTCAAAACAGAATTTTGAGTCTACTTCAGTCAACCAGTGTGGGAAAGGAAAGCTCTCTTTTACACATCAAAAAGTCTGGCTAATGCAGATCATCCGGGTTTAGTGCCAGATAAAGCAGAGGTTCTCAAACTCTGGCAGAATCACAGTCACGTGAAGGGCTTGCTGCAACACAGCTATCTGGCCGGTCTGTGGTGGGCCTGAGACTTCATTTCTAACAAGTTCTCAGGCCGTGCCGTTGCTGGCACAGAGAACAGTCGAAGAATCATTCATGTCTGGGAACTTCCTCGCAGATACTACACAGGAAGCCTTCATGGAATGACGAAGGGAGGGACCAAAGGACCATAGTTATGTAGGGACCATAACTAGGTTTAAAGGATAATGGAACTCTAGGCACACACCAAGGTGTTTTTAGCCAAAAGATTGAAGACTTAAAATATAGAAAATTCAGAAGTAACCCAGATACTAATAGTGACGCAGAGAGGCGGAGACAAGGTTGATTTTCTGCCTCCTTTATGCACCCGGGGTGTTGTAAAGACACGTAGCGGAAGAGAGATGAGGAGTTCTGCAGACAGAAGCCTCTGATACAGCTCCCCGACCTTTCTTAGCCTGAGATTCTATGCAGGGGACCGCACTATTTCTGTGTGCCCTGGAAAAGACGAAATAGAAAAACAGAGCAAAGGGAGACAGAGTGGACACCCCAAGGGCTCTAGCGGCCAGGGACCAGGAAACTCTTCCCGTGAGGGGCCAGAGTGTTAACATATTTGGTGCTGCAGACCACAGTGTCTTCACTGCAACTACTGTCACGCTAAACCCCCAAGACAGCATGTGCGAAGGAATGCGTGCGGCTAGCTTTGGCCCACAGCAGCTGGTTTTTGTTTGTGTGCTGTAGTATGGTCAGCAGCATATAAATCATGGGTACTCAAAAATGACAGGAAAAGTGTCTTGGTCATTTTCCCAAGGCCGGGACAAAATACGCAGTGCCCACCACTTAGAGAAAAGATTTATTTTGGCTCATGTCTTTCAGAGAATTCACTCTGTAACTGGTAGTTTCCAAGGCAGAATGGTCAGTGGATGGGTGTGGCGAAGGGTTACTTCTCAGCCAAGGATCAGAGAGCAAAAGGAGGAAGCAGGGACCAGAGTATACTCATCGAGATAACACACACCATGGGCCCTGGTTCAAAACAGGACTGACCTCCTAACAGTGCACGAACTTCTGAATCCAGTCCACTGATGAATACAGTGCCACCAATCACCTTCCAAACACCCGAGACCATCGGGTGCTATTTTAGCTCTAAGCCATGACTGTAACAAGAACAACAGAACAATCTCCTCTGCCTTCCACAGAATATATGAGCATGAGGGTGTCATCAGGGTCAGACTGTGGTGCGTGAAAACGTGGGAGAGCAGGGTCCCATTCCCCAGAGGAGATTAATGAGGACAAAGAGCACACAGACCAGAAACATGCTTCATGAAATGGGAATTTGTTCATGTTCTCAGGGCCATCTTGGGAAGGAAAGAGAAGGAATGCAGACTTATTCAGAGAAGAAACATTCCTGACATGAAATATGAACTTTCAATTGACTAAGGATTTAGCAACTGTGATTGAATTCTTCTAAAAGGGACCGATATAACCCAGAAGTGGCTGAAATAGTTTATTTAGCAAAGTTCTTTGCTCATGCCTTCACTGAGTGAGGTCTAGATATTGAGACATGAACGGAATCTTGTTTCTGTACATGTGAGCATGAGGTGGAAATACCAACCATATTACAGGGAAAAATGTATATCATTTTAGTTCTCCTACAAGTTCACAGGCTTCTTCTAAAATCTGAGTCAGGATATAAAACACTTCCTCATAGCTTATGATGTCAAAAGTAGAGGTTTCCTTAATTCCTCATGATTAGTGCTCCCAGAACACCTGTCAAATTTTATCATGAGCATTCTTTACTTTTCAAAAACTCTCTCACCACTAGACTGAAAGTGTTAATTACAGGACTTGGTTAAAAAGAATTTTTTTCAGATCCTCACAAAGATCTAGGGCACAGAGTAGGTGTTCAAATTTTATGTTGCATTTGTTTGAGTTTTGCTTGACTGGAACTCAAGTTTTTGCTGTGAAACCCCCTCATTAACTTGTTCTAGTGGCATCTATTTTAAGCACTACAATATAGAAAGGCTCTTGTGGTTTACCACATCCATATATAATTATTTCCAATCAACTTTCAAAAAAAGTCCAAAAAGTTGTGTTCAGAAATTTATCTTCCCAGAGGACTATGGAGAATTTTCATCTCAATCCATCTGTCAAATGACTGGTCTTAGAAATTATCTGAAACCTTCCCCTCCTACTCTTTACCTTTTTCCCTCTCATAGTACGATTTTGAAAACTGAAAAAAAAAACAAAAAGCTGGATTTTATAGGTGATTTGGACTTAACTAAAAGGTCCATTCATGGCCCTTCAGCTTCAAGAATCATGTTTACAGAACTACATAAAGCATAGATACATAATCTGTCCAGTAAGACTTCTTTTCGTACACAAATATTGAGATCTCAAAAATGGGAAGGAGAAAGCCTATCTATCTTCCTTCACAAGCCAATCAGTCCCCAGAAGGAAAGGCAGGAGACGTCTGCTCCCGGGAAGGCCTTCTGAAATCTGCCCCAATCCCACTGCTCTTGTTAGAATGCACTGAATGGGGCCCACCTCAGGGAGCTGTTGCTGTCAGAATCAATCTGCTTTCTGGAGAGACAACGGCAGTGCAAAGAGGAAATCGCATTCGGAATCCATCTACACCTCAGCGCGAACGTCGACGGCCAAGATAGAGGCAAGGATGGCAGATCTTTCACAGGTTTTAATAGACTGAACTGTTTGTAGCAAATGGAAGAAATCCAGGTGAAATAAACGCCTCAATCACTCACTTTAAAACTTTTTTGAACCAGTCACCAGGGAGACAAACAATATGTACAAACAGAAATTAATAATATTATTATTATTGCCTTTTTGAGACAGGGTCTTGCTATGCAATTCAGGCTGGCCTTGAGCTCACTTATGTAGACTAGGCTGGTGTCGAACTTGCAATGATCCTCCTGCCTCAGCCTCCTGAGTGCTGGGATTATAGGCATGCACCACAATGCCTGGCCATTTGGCATACAAGTTTACTCTTAGAATGTTTTGTAAGAAATTTAAGAATATTTCAAATATTTAATTGGCTTAAAATTAATGTGGTAAGTATCTGAAAATATCTTTTCTTAATCTCTTTTTTCTATATACTGGAGTTACACACTGTATAGTTCCATAAGAAGCCTTAAGGAGAGAGAAGGTTCCCATACTCTACTTTTCCTGCCAGCTCTGCATCACTGGTTAATTTTTCTGTCAGCCTACAGTGTTCTCCTTAAGTATGGAAACATCTCCATTACTGTCATGTAAAGAAAAGCATCATCCAAACCATGCTTTGGCACAGAGCAGGCATGCAATACATACTTGCTGAAGGAACAATGTCAGAGATCACATTTTTGGAGTGATTTTGCACTGCATTTTATTTTTTTAAAGCATAATGATTTATCCACTGGAAAATGATATGAACTCAAAGTATAAAATGGCACTATATGACCTAAATACAGCTCCCAACACAATCAACTGATACTGAATTTCTCATTTTGTTTATAGATCAGCTTAGATCTTTGCCTATCCTATTTATCCACTCCCTTATGCAAATACCTACTGCATTCACACTTACTTTGTTAGTGAATGGTGACAGGCAGAAGAACAGTCTCAAAAGCTGTTATTTTGCCTTCTTGGTATTTTCCTCCAAAATCACATATGGTTCTGGGGAAACCATACTTGTAATCCTTCATCTACCCCTGGGCTACCAGAATGGTCACATGGTATAAGCCTTGTCAGTCATACTGCTGAATTCTCCACATGGGTTGGTTAGTGAGCAGCAATGTGGCCAACCAAGGTAAATAATTTTCCTTCCAGAAGCATCTGATACAAGCATTTGGGAGAAAGCAGGACTCCCTGACTCTGATACTGAGAATCATAGGTGCTAAGAGCTATAAAGGTCTATCTTTTATACAATCTGTTGAGAACCTGTTTCCAAATAGGCTGAGACAGAATGAAGTAAAATAAAGAATAAGAGAAACAGAAGAACAAAGAAAAGCTGGTGGGAAGTAGAGAGGTGTTGGGAGGCAGAAGAGAGGAAGGAGTCTTAGAATAAATAGGCGTATCTATCACACTGGATAGATCAGTTCAGATTCTGGTTCTAGACACATATGAAGACACATAAGCCCTAGGATTCCATGTGAAACAAATACACATTTTGGGATAAAGTAGTTAACATTATTTTTGACACGTTATTCAAAGTGTCCTGACTCACATAGTAATAGCCTTTGATTTCAAGATTAAGACAGAGCCACCTATAATTGATTGCTGTTATTTTGACTTTTGTTATTAAGGCTGAAATTTGTATTCCACTGGAAAACATGAAGAGGCATTCAATGAAGTCAGCAAAAGCTAGAGAGAATGGGCAGCTGCCTGTGGGTGAAAGGTGCATGGTAAGAGAAAGGGTAGGCATTAAAGTAGTGTAGCGGGCACTGTTCTGTCACAGATCCAAACCCCTCTTACATTCTTTTCTCCCTAACACTCCAGGTAGGGGCAGCCACCCCAGAGACCAGCAGACAGATGTGAACAAAAGACAGCTGGAGAGAGCTTCTGAGAAAGCTCCATTTTCCTGAAAGGGGCATGAAGGAGCTAGGTGCACAACAAATTGGACTAGCCCCTTACTCACTGTAGCTCTCCCTTTCCCTCGCCTAGATACGGGTGACAAGCTGAAGGTACAATAGCCATATTGTGAACACGAGGTGCCAGTCATGAGATGTAAGTCAACAGTGTAAGGATGGTGTGGCCAAGAGTGTGGGTCCCTGAAGTCATCCCTGATGAGTTACACTGCCTGTCTCCCTCTAGATTATTTTTTATGTAAATGCCAATACTGTCTCACACTTGGTAAATTGTTATGTTGCAAGAATTATTCTAAATTGACACAAGTATGTTAGAAAAGATATAGCACGTATAAGAAAAACAGGATTGATATCCCACAGTTCAACAGCGATGGGATACATGAATGTCCCTTCTGAATAGTCAATATCTATGCTGAACCTGTTGCAGAATAGTTTGATACTTACCCAAAGAATAATAAAGAGGCTGCTGAAGGGGAATGATACATTATGAGATGAAACTAGGAAGAGATTGGGACTACAGTAATGATTGCAGTATCAAGCTAATGAGAATGACTTTGTTTAAAAGAGCACATGCAAAATTTCTACATGTGTGTAAAAGAAACACTGTACTGTTGAATTAATTAGCTGACACCAGTGAGAGGAGTTTTTGAAATTCTTTTGCAATAGAATACCAGGAAGAGCCTCACTATACGGCAGTTCATAGTGATTTTGTGATCTTCTAGTACTTCTGACTCACCTATAAGAGCGTTTCTTTAAAATTTATTTGGGTCATTAAATTCATAGCCTGAAATTAGTTATTAGCTCACTGAACCCATCTGGTTTTTCATGGAAGAGATGTGCTTACATTGGCTCACTGACACGCATGTGAATGGGAGAAAAAGTTCAAGTTTTTCTCCAAAACAACCTTTAGAGAAGGATAAATTAAAATATCCTTGCACATAATAGTAGGTAAGATTTTTTTAAAAGAAAAAAGATAAATAATCAATGAAACCACATTTTGAAACAGGTTAGTAGGACAGTTACAATATTTGATACATTGTATATTGTTGTCTTCATATTTGAAAATCAGAATACAAGATATAGGCGTTCTATCTTGTCTAAACAACTTTAGCACAAACCATCCTTTTCAAAGAACTAAGAGAAACTAGCTGTAAAACTTCCTTAGGTAGTTAAGATATAAAGCATGAAAATGTTGCGATAAAAAAGTAAGAACCAGAAAATAAACTGTTACAAGACAATTACTGTCCCATCTTTTGAGTTACACAATTTCACCTAACTTGTACTTGCATATGTGCAGGCCTCCAGGGTGCAAGGTGCTAGCTTTTGTTGTTCCATTTGCAAACACTTTGCAGGGTACAGACACCCCATTCCAGTATTTCTCGAAGTGTAAAATCTGCTTTTCAGAATAAATCCTTTGCACAGGAGCTGACAGGCACAATACCCTGCTGGTCGAGAGCAAAGACCAACTTTCCTTTCCTTTCCCCTTTCAAGAACAAAAATCAATTGTAGATGGCCTTTCTGATCTGATTTTTGTTGACATATCTACAAGAAAATAACTTTCTCTTTTTCTTACTTGAAACAGAAACTCAGAAACATTGCTTCCAAATGCTGTTGCAGCTTTTTAAGCAGGAAGTTTTTCTTTTCCCTCCACCTTCCACAATTCACAGTAATCCTTTTGAAGAAAGAAATATCTTGAGCTCATTAAAAGCACTGCTTTATAATGATCTGTTTTCCTATACATTGTCATAGGAAATATGCTATCTAAATTTTATATGTATCAGTTGTTACATTTAATTCTCCCAGATCCATATGGAGTGGACAGACTTCCTTATTCATGAACTTGATTCACAAAGCCTTTGTATCTATACAGGAAATTTGTGTGTCTGTTACTAGATTTCTTCTCTTTTGGGTAGTGGGGGGTGTGGACTTCCTGGAATTCCTTTTATTTAATAGAGTTTATTACTATTATTATTATTATTATTATTATTATTATTATTATCCTTGACTTCAGATTTCCAGAAAATTCTGATTAGAAGTACATTGCTATGTTGTAAGAATTAACTCAAACTGAAAACCCAATGGAAAACAGGTGTTCTAACTTTTTCATGTTATCATGGGAGTGAAGTAAACCCAGGATAGAAATTAAATTAAGCAAGCACGGATGTAAATTCTCTCCAACTTATTCTTCTTATTCGTGGAAATAATTATGATGAGGTGCACACACTGCTATAGTCTAAATTATCCCTGAAAACTAACATAAGGTACCTTTGATTAATTTCATTGTCAAAATGGCATTCTGGCTTGACGACGTTTTTATTTTTAACTTTTTTCTGCACATACATGTTAAAGATCATACATATGTTTCAAATTAAGAAAATGACATAAGTCACAAGTAATTGTTTCTCTTACTGTGTAGTCTGTGTTTATTGTTTCATGAGATTCACTGTAAATTACTCATTTAAAAACGTATATTTTAAATTAGACAGGGCAAGTGAAATCCAGTTCCAAGATTCATTTTTATTTAGTTGTTTTTGTCAGCACAGTTCAGGAAGCTATAATGCTGTTATCGTTTCAGGATTGGAAGGTATACTTAACCTACTGACTGAGGCCCAAAGTAGTTTATAAACATTAAAACCTCTCTTATAAATATTTTCACTCCTCTTGAAAAATGCATTTTAAAGTCCACATTCTAATAAGAAGAAAAATAAGTCAGGTTTAAGTTCCATAGTAGAATGATTTAGTTAACTTGTAAAAAAATTAAACAAGGAAGCAAAACCTTAAAGATTAAATTTCAGGAAAATATATATCTGTTCATATTTATTTTATATATAGCCTTAAATATTAAAGAGTATTTTAATAGATATTGCTGCAGTCAAAAAAGAAGGTACAAAGTATATAAACAAAATGCAAAGAATTAAAACATAATATCAAGTGAATTCGTAAATCTGCTTAGAAAATTAAACCAGGAGAAAGCTGTTGCTTTTCTTCCTCCCCCTAAGTTCTGCATAATCCTGTGGAAGTCTTTAGTCAGAGCTTGCTATTTCTCAAGTACCTAAAACCCTTTTTAGTTTCCTTTGAGACTTTACTATGTCCTGATGATATTGCTAGTTTCTGTCCTCACTTACCCACTATCCCAGACTGACAGTGCTCCAGTAAAAGTTTTAAGTCAGGCACATAGAAGCTCCTTGATTTAGATGGTTTAAATTCATAGTGAAATCCCGAAGTCCTTTGTTCAGGGTGCCCTCACCTACCTCCTGGAAAATGCCATCTAGGGTAGCAGAGGAAGCAGGGGTGAGTTGTGAGTAAGGCATTCGCTAACTAGGCTGTCCCTGGAGAGGACTCAACCAAAGAAACAAGCTGCACGCCCCCCCTGCCTTTTAAAATATTTTTTTCTTAAGGTAGTGTAGCTGTATTAAACCTATAAAAAGACAGAGTAAACAGAAAAAAATAAAATGTGTTATATATTTCGGATCAAGGTTGAAATCATGATGAAAGTTTTTAATTGAATTTAAGCCTTCTGAATGTGGTTATTAGAAATACTTATGGATATACAACATTTCTTACTAAAATGTTTTTCTCTTATAGGTTGTTTAAAGATATTAACTACTTTTAAAACTCAGTATTACATTTTAATTATATATACATTTAATCGAGAAATGTCAACATATCAACATATATATGACTAACATTTTTGTTAATTTGTAAATAATACAATGTCTAAATCTCAAGAGACATCCTGAAATATGCTATTTTATTTTATTTCTTTTACTGAAATATGCTATTTAAAATATGCTGTTCTCCAATGTGAATTTTTTCAATGAAAAATATTAGAAACATGAGATACTTGAGGCTAAAACAAAGTTCTTTTTTTTTCCTTTTCAAGAAACAAATTATTTTCTATTTTAAATAACATCTAACTATCATATGCAAATTTAGATTGATTAATTGAGGATTCAGATCATGTCAATCAAATTATGAAGGCCTGCCATGTTAAAAAATTTCACCTCACTTGGATTAAAGTTCATAATAAATGAATGGAAAGTCAATTACTTGTAGTTACAGGAAATTGTGTCTATGCCTACAAGGCCCTGTCTGGTTAGCTCCTCAAAGCAGGGTGCAACTTGCAGCATTCTCTCCTTAAAGAAATGAGTATAATTTACAATTATAGTTTCCAAAGTATTTAATATGGTATTTTATTCTTTTTTTTTTTTTTTTTTTTTGGCGGTACTGGGGATTGAACTCAGGACCCTGCACTTGCTAGGCAGGCGCTTATTCCACTGAGCTATATCCCCAGCTCCTGGTATTTTATTCAATAAAATTGTTTTATAAGGTTTATATAAGATCTAGTTCTTGTTAAATAACAGGAAAATGTTCATACTTCAGTTGAAAATTTCTTTCCATACCAAGAACCATGAAGGTAAACTGAACAAAGAAAGTCAATGGAACCCAACACCAAGATGACAAAGATGTTAAAAATGTTAACCAGCCATTATAAGACGGCTTCAAAAAAAACCAGAAATACATTTGAAATGAAATGCAGCCTCAGCAGAGAAATACAATGTCTCAGCAAATAATAGAAGATATCAAGACAAGCCAAATGGAAATTTTTGAACTAAAAATTCAACAAAAGAAGTAAAAATCTTAGTGGATGGTCGTGGTGTTGTGAACTACATATTTGTTTTGCTGTTACTGGTGTGTGTGTGTGTGTGTGTGTGTGTGTGTGTGTGTGTGACTATTGCCAGCCCTCCCAGACCTCAGGAGATTTTTTTTTTTGTGCTTTTAATTTTATTGATACATTTTAGTCACACATAATTATAATATTCAACAAAGGGAATTTGTACCTGTACATGATATACTTTTCTTATTTTCATCCCACTCTTCTTCTCATCCTTCAACTTCTGTGTTTTAAATGCACTTTTCTAGACTTTTGAACTTTTAAATATCTTTTATTTGAGAGTAGTGAAGTATCTCTATATGCCTTGCTACTCCAAAGTCTGAAATCTGACAGAAGATCAGAAGTTCGAGGCCAGTCTGGGTCACTATGCCAGATTCTGTCTCAAAATAAAATAAAATAAAATAATGTAAAAAAGAAAACATAAAAAAGGCTGAGCATGTAACTCATTGTCCCCTGCAATCCTCAGTACTGCAAAGATAAAACAAATATATATCCTTTAAATTCTTTTTAATGATACAATCACATCATCCACAGTGTATGATACATACTCATGAGATTGAGTACATTCCAGGTAGGTTGGCCATAGTCATGATACATGCTGAGAGTCCTGTTTGTACTTATGGTTAGTTAGTTTGTTGGTTAATGGGATGATCCATTGATTGGATGGTTAGTTGGAAATGTGCATAGATGGATGGATGGATGCTAGATAAAGGCACAGATGAAAGAAAGGGAAGGAGTGAAGGGTTCTAATAGTAAAACCCAGTAAGTAAATCACATACACACTACCTGAAGTGCATCTTGCTGGACAAGATATGAGGCTCCCTATGCAATTTCTGGCCATTGTCAGATGTGCGTTAATTTGAAAACTATTCATCTAGGTACTTTAATATTAATTAGAAATCTACTCAGGATTTTTTTAAAACTGTAAATGACCCACAAGGTCAATACAATATCAAATATTAAACACTTTGATTATCATTTATTAATCAGCTCTCACTAGCAATAATGAGATCTATGGTTGGTGCAAAAGAGAGAAAGTAGTTTCATTTCTATTCCCCATTTTCTCACTTTAGAAAATAGGCAGTAAATCTCGAAGGATAACTTTAAGGATTAAATGAGCTTAGACATGTAAGATGGTGAGAAACAGCTTGCACCTCGTAAACACTCACTAAGTAGTAATAATTAGAAAAATCATTGCTTACATTATTAATGCTTCTTAGGGCAAAAAAAATGCATCATGCATGTAGTTCTCGGGAACTCCACTCTTTTATGTCTTTGGAACTCCATCTTTGTAATTATATTAACAAATTGAATTTAGCTCTTTAAATCTTTGATTTAATTTAGTCATATGTACCTTTTAAAATTTATACAATTTTTACAACAGCTTTCTTGAATTCTACTAGTTGGAGGCAAAGGCACTCTGTCCCTGTTAAAGAACAATGAAAAGTCAGTCGCTGTCCTTAAAGAGTCACAGTACTAAAAATCATTACTAAGCACATTAAAGTTTACCAGTAGCACACCACCAGCAACGAAGAAGAAATTATATACTATTTTCCCATTGAAACCTTCATATGGAGTAGAAAAGGCTCTTTTAAAAATATGGATACATCCATTACCTTCACTTTATAATAGAGGATCCTGCAGGTATGAGTTTAAAGAAAGCACCCAGATCACAGAGCTTTCAGAATGTTAGAATTTACTTCCAATAAATGTGTTACATCATGCCAGAATTCTTTTTTACTCATCTCCATCTTGTGTTTTGTACACTTGCTTTGCCCTTCCCTTTTTCTGTTTTAAGAAGTTTCAGTCAAAAGTAAAGCCTCGGTCTCTGTCGGGTTCCAGAGGTGCATCATGTTTAAAGCCCACCTGGATGTGTCTGGGTTGCAGTGAGGCAGAGAAAGCATGCAGAAGTTCCAAAGGGAAGATCCAGGTGGCACACACCTGCCCCGCCTACCGCCTCTCTCCACAGACCTGCCTCCATCTTCCCATAATGCAAATGAGCTCCTCTGTTAACTTTCCACAGAGAAGGAAACAAATTAAACCAGGACGGGTGATAAGCATGTCATTAATACTTGTCATTCTTTTGGACATGTGAGGACATAAATGAGAGGAAAAAGACCCAGTCAGGAAGGTCCCCCATTGCTATGTATCATTCAACAGTGCCTGTCTAAAGTGGAACAGGAAGGCATAGTTCTGTCCAGTCTGGAACTGGACAGAATGGAAGGGACAAGCGTCCCTTCCCTCCTGCCTTCCATAGATCAGTAAGACACTGGTCCTTCTATGCTGCTCTGCAAATTTTCTTTCTCCTCACCAATACAGCATTTTCACCTCTTCCCTGTCATGCATTCCCTTTTGTAAGAGGAGTCAACTGGTTCACTTCTCCATTCCAACCATCTCACTCCCCCCATGATAAATCTGCTTCCAGCTCAAACTACTAAACGTGAGAATACCTGACATAATAAATTTCAGTCAGCCTTTTCCTACTGCCTGACCAAATACTCCTTCAGGAATGAGAAAAAAGGCAAAAACAGAAAAACGAAAACAAAATGAACAAAAACCAAAAAACCTATAAAGCCAAGTGCCTTATGTGACAGTCACTGGCTTTATAAATATTTTCAAAACTTAGTAATTCTAATTCAAAATTTCTGAGTATTGCTCCTCTAGTTTTATTCATCTGCTGGGTTTTCCTACCAAGCATTTCTTTCCTGGACGTCCTAGATGAAGGTAACAGATTCCTGACATTACTAACCCAACCTTTCTCCCTTTATCAGAACCCCTAGATTGCCACAAATGCAATCTTTTGTATGTATAATCTGATTATTTTTCTTCTCTAATTAATAAGTGTTTTCCAGATCTGTGATTCTGTAGAGGTGGCATTCAAATATATTATATTACACGCTGCAAGCCCTTTCTTTAATGTTGGCTCTGGTACATCACCAGGAACCTCTCTCTGCTCAGCAAAATGCACTGTATCCTTGCTTGGACAGGGGGAACTTCTCAGTATCTCTTTATGTGTCTATGCTCACCTGAAATTCTCTTCTTTATTTTCCAAACTCTGGTGGACACATCTTTGAGATCTCACAAAAAAGATCACTTCCTTAGTGGTCTCACAAATTTCCCACAATACTGAAAATCTGCCTTCACAATACCGTAGTGAATTATGACTTATTCTCATGATTTTAATGGGTACCAGATCCATGGGACAGGGACTATGACTTAATTTATTTTTAGATATCTTACCGCTGTCTTTGTACAGAATTATTCTGAAGATCTGTTTTTTTTTCTGATTATTGGTACCCTTATAGCTATCTATACTTGATTCATTCTGTTAAGAATTCAAAACACTTAGTCTAATTTTATAGAGAGTCTACTAGGGCTCGAGTGTTGTAAAGATTACACAGTGAATACGTTTTTTAGCAAAGTAGTTTTAACAAACCATTACCGTGGTTTTAGAGGTTTATCTATCTTTAAGGTGATTGCTTTGCATACCATTAAAGACACAGTTTGTTTGTACATTAATTAGTAAATTCAAAGAGGTGAAAAAAGTGTATCTTCTGATATTAGAAGTGATTGTGAGAAATCTGAGCTTAATTCACCTCAATACACATGAGTTCCTTAATTGTAGAATTGGAACAATGCTACCTAAATCATTCGGATGCTCCCTGGATTAAATGTGGTAAAATATGTAAAACATCCTAGAGACAGATTGTCTCAAAGTATTTGCACTTCTTTCTCTCATATCGTCCTTGATAACTACTTCAATGGTACCGTCATAAGCTTATTTTGATATTCCATGTTCTCGTCAATTTAAATTTGAATGACTCTGATGTCGGTGAGACCACCAGATTCTTATTTGGTACAGTAATTTTCAGCTTACAGTTACTTACTTTACAATAAAAATATAGTTGTCACATATGTGTAGCAATATGCTACTGTTTTAAAATGTCTCAACATTTTAAGGTAGTTAAGATACAACTAATTTAACTGAATAAAAATTATAAGAAACTAAGGAGCAGTTCCAGAGATCTATTCTAAGGAATACACAAGCTAATGAGGTACAGAAGGAAAGAGTATATCTGATCTTGAACGGTGATTCAACTTTTCAAAGAAAGAAATACAAATCAGTAAATCAACTAAAGGTCACACACCCATTTAAAACTAAAAATTAGCTCTTGGAACAACCTTAAAGTATATCTCTGCAGCAATTAGCATGTACATCAATATATAATAAAAAGTTAAGAGGAAATATTAAAATAATTTGAATTCCTACAATTTTATAAGCAAGTTTCAGTATGTAATGACTGGTTTAATACATGAAGTCTACAGAGGGCTAAGAAAGGATGTTTCCTTGGCAATATTAAAAATGTATAATTAAATCATCTGAAAGAATTTGGAATAACACCGGGTGGGTCCAAATGTTAAAAGATTAAAGTCTAATTTTAAATATGGAAGCTACACCTGATGTTGGTATGCCACGCAGACTTTATAGAGGACATCTGCCTTTCCACATCTCACATCAGAAGCCAGTAATTTCAAAATGCCTATAATGAAAAGGACTTCACCTGCTACTAGTTATGAAATAAGTTTTCTTTTAAAGCTAGTAATACTGTACAAGTATCATGTAGTGGCTTATAACTAGCTCATACACATGATATATTTTCATATTGTATTCGCAAATCAAATCAAATCACATCATTAGGAATTTGGAGTAATAAAAAACACCAAAAATTTCAATTCCTAATTCTTAGGCCAAACTGTTTAAGTTATATTTTAAAAGAATAAATAATAGCAAAGCCAAATATGATCATTTCAACTAGCAGTATTAAAAAATCACACAGACATCTTTTGCTTAAAGACTCAACAGAGCTATCTCAAATAAATTTAAAAAAGGAAAAGCTGAATAGTGGTCAGACATTGTTAGCTAATGATAGCATTTACTTTAAAACTTAATGAAAAAATTAAAATTCCAAATCAAGTCATCTGACTCAACCTTTCCCAATTAAAATGTTGGTAATCTTAACAGCACAAAACTTGGATGAAAACAGCAACAAGTATCCAACCTGACAGAGTATCGTAGAAATTACTTTGAAATATTTCCAAACAATATTACCCCATACAAAATACAGGCATATACTTCAAGCCTGTATAAATTGTACATCAAGTTCCCTTGGGAAGGAAAAATACTTGGTTTTAAAATGATAACTCTGAAGAAAAATTTCTGGAAATTTTTGTGTGTTTCACTATCAACATGTAGCCTCATAGAATGGGAAGCTGCTGTTCTGTTTTCTACATTTACAAGATCATTAGTTTACTGAGGAGATTTCAAAAGGAACCACCAGTAGCTGGACTCCCTGAGTCTTTAAGTGCTGAGCTGGGAGGTGTGGAGAGTGGCTGGCGAGCTGCTCTCTGAAGCAGCGTTTCCAGGCAACCTTGCACAGTTGAGCAGCCAGAAGCAAGTGAAACAAGGGCCGGCACTGGCAGACGTCCATTAAAGGAGTCTGCAGAAATACACTGAGCGTATTTATCCTTTCTTTAAAATTAAAAAAAAATACAGTTTAAATATGAGCTAGAGTAACCCAGTGACAACTACTGCAGAAACAAGTCCAGAAAAAACCCACTATATTCTCCATGTTCTTTTAATTGTTTTCAGTGAATGTCCAGTATTCCAGGAATATTGACTTGTTTTTGTGAATAAAACATTCACCTTTTCCTTAGTCGTCAATTCAGACTATGAATAGAGCAGGTCAGACCATATTTTAATGTGCATGTATATATAACTAGACAACCTCACACCACTGGTACCTCAACTTTGCTGCATCTTAGTTTGAAAGCGGAAGTACACTAAAATAAAATTTTTAGATTTAAACGATATCATATTCTGGAAGGGCAACAAAATGGGATGTTTGCTCTGAGTGAAGAGGAATGAGGTAAAAGTGGTCACATCTAGCATTTTAGAGAATTACCTATCCTGGAAATTCAAGTGAACAGAGTCCAACTTTTAAGTATGTCTCTTCCACTCATTTTTGTTCTAACACTGATTGTATTTCATTATATCAATGTACAGAATAACATTCCAGATTAACAGATCAATTAAAAAGAAACTAAATAGTGAAACAATCTATAAAACCTTGCAATCATGTGAGTTGTCTTCTATTTAATGATGTTATGTTTACTTTATTGATTCATGTGTTTTAAACGTATTTCTCATAATGCTGGGTGGGTTGTAACTATCAGTCAAATGTATATATAATATTTATAAATCAAATAATATCAGATAATTAAATAACAGCAGTACAACAAATTATTATCTCTTTCATAACAAATACATGGAAATTTCTGAGTTTGACGATAGTCAAAGATAAATGAAATATAATGAGATCAATTAACATATAACTTCCTTGACTAGTAGCAGCTGAAAATTTGTCAGAAATGCCCACCTTGAATATTAGAAATTATATAAATTTTAAAATCATAAATCATACTATCTCCTTTGTGCTGATATTAGAAAACTATACTTATGTTTTCACTCAAAATTTCATTCTCTACAGCTGCATCCAAATGCCACTTGTACATGAGAAAAGCCAGCATTTAAAACACAAGCTTTCCTTAAGTGTTTTTAAAGAAAAAAGTCATGCAGACACCTTGCAACCAGGAACAATAAACAGTATGTGCTCATAAAAAATTTCACAAAAGGAAATAACACTAATTACACACTTTATTTCATTCTTATTAAAGGAAATAAATCTGACTTTCTGTCACTCTAATAAAATCAGAAAAACCTCAACAAAAAAAATTCCCATTCATTGGCTTTGTATTACAAAGAATCAGGATCAGTTTACGGGCCTTATCTGTTTAACAGGAGGTGTTAAGGAGTATGATTTAATATTCATTCACCCGGTAAAACCTCACCACACATTGAAGCTATGTGCAATGCTGGTAATTACACACCTGTTGCCATGGTAATTTTAGAGGTTGCAGGGGATATCATTGAATCCTAAACCAATAAAATCACTTTATCCAAACTTCAGAGCTTTAATCAATTCAAAATTTAAGAAATAAATCTTTTAATTGATTTTAAACAATAAGCAACAAAATCATGAGAAGAAAAAAGGAAGAATTTACACTTGTTCTTGCCATTTTCTCTTTCCCCTTTTCACACACCCACACACACATGTGTGCACACAAACACACCATTTGCCCCACATGTGGCAAAGTTTTTTTTCGAAATTTTAAAAATAATTGTATTTATTCTGTTATATTTCAGTAAATGGTGATGATATATAATTAGATTTGGTAGGCTTTGTGCACTGAGCTGAATTTCTATAGTTTCCTCCACCATTTAACCATTTAGATTGTTTGCAAACCTTACTTAATAAAGAGTAAAGACTTTTAGAGCATGCTGTGCTCATTCATGCAAAAATATTGCCAGTTATTTTAAGCTCTCCAAGCTGCTTCTGTGAGCCTTTCTAAGAACACTCCATGAAGAAAGGTTTATATACCTTACCTTAAAACAATCACCAAAACTTGGAGACACTTTTAGTGTCTTTCACAATGAGCCTGGTGACTGCACTATGGGATGAGAATTCTGTGGCCCTGGTCATCCAATCAGTTGTGGGCCCAGATTAGGACTGTCAAATTGTGTCAGGAGTTTGCAGTGAGTGCTTACTAGAGTGCCTTTAATCCTCCAAGGTTTTCTCAAATGTCACAGCCATCTGGAGGAGAAGGAGCTTCCCCACTGGGCTCCCTGACCACAAATTACCTTCTAAAGAGAAAGACGACAATAGAGAGCAGTTAATACATGTTTGATTTTTTTTTCCAGAAATGAAAGATTGAAAAAAACCCTAACTTTCCATTTCAATTTAGCATTGATGTACTGAGGTGTTATACAAGAAAATGACAAAATAATGCCTACCTAGCAGTGAAAGCAATTGCAAAAATTCATTGTAAAATTTTAGCAGCCATTGAGAGGACTGAGTATCCACTCACCCCTTGCATATTTTTCTTAGCAATTGCTTATAGTTTGAGAATAATAAATCATTTTATCCTATGCCACGAACCCCTATACTGCTGTTTCTTCCTTCTCCAAAGATGAATTTTAAGTGCTATCAAAACCCTTGTGACTTGAGTTCAGAAAGTAAAGTTCAGTGCAGTGTTTCTTCAAAATCCCTACTGCAAATTCTAAATCTGGTTCTAGTTTCTTCATTTAAGGACATTACTCTAATCCTCTTCTCTGAAGAGAGTCACTTTTTTGGGAAAACAGAAGCAAAAACAGCCACTAGAAAATCAGTTGCAGTGGCTTTTAAGGCACATTATTTGCAACTGAGTTTAGGATCCCTAACTTTCTGATGTTTTTACCTGTGCTGTCCAAATACAGGAAAATCTCTTGGTCACAGCATTTGAAATGTTGTGTATGCAGTGTAGCAGTGATGTATGTGACTGTTCTTAATAAAAATGCTACTTTCTAAATACCCATTTGTACTGTCTCATGTCTTTGTGGCTCCACAATTCATGAAGATCCTTACAGCAAGTATAAACACAGTAAAAGGCTTTCTTATATCACACCTAAGCTTTGTGCTGTGATCATTGCACTTTTTTAAACGTGCCCTTTAAAATGACTTTCTTTAGGTTCAGAATATGCAATTGACATATTCTCACATTCTACAATTGTCACCATACTTTAAAATAAAGTTAGTTTTCCCTACTAAGGTAAAAAATTTTTAACTTTTCTGAAGATTTTGACAAGCGGTGCTTCTGTCTGAGACAAGTAATTCCACACTTGCTACCTAAACCTGAATTAGCGCAAACCTCACTTTCCCACTTCAGCTAAAAACTAAGTTCCAACCTGTACAAAAAGCAAGATGTGAGATATTTTGAGAACTCACCTAATACTTCTTACACTACTACATTCAAATATACCTCCTGTTTCTTCAAGAGCACATTTTATAAGTGTACTTAATATATATTAATTTTTCTTTATTATTGTAAACCTGTTCCTACAATCAAATCTTTTGTAAAAGAAAATCTTTTAAAAGAAAAAAAGTCGGGGGCTGGAGGTACAGCTCAGTGGGCTAAGTGCTTGCCGCTGAGCACTAGGGCCCTGAGTTCGATCCCCGGTCCCGGAAAAAAAAAAAATAAATAAAAGAAAAAAAGTCTCTCTTTTTCTTAAAAAAGCATCCAAAATATGCTCTGAATGTTAATGTGCTTTAAGATCTTCTAAATTTGTAAACCCAAGCTGATGTTTCCTTTCAGATAGCCAAGGTGGTATGTACTGCTTATCCAATTTAATATATTTATATGTACAACATCTCGCACATATATTCTGCATTAGCAAACATGCTCTGTATTTAGTTTGCATTAATCTGGTTAGAAAAATATTTTAACTCCTAAAATCCACAAAGTAAGTTATGTCAGGACTTCAGCAAGAACACCAGTATAAAAAACATGAATTATGTCTGTTATACTAAGAAAAGTAACACGCAAGAAGAGGCTTCTGTTCTGCACAATCAGCAGGAATGACAAGTTCAACGGATGGTTAGCAGCATCATGTGACGAGTTGCAGGGATGATTTTAAGTTCACTAAGTGACACATTAAGCACGGCTATAAAACAAGAGTTCAATCAATCAGAATGCTAAGAGAAAAATGACTGCACAACAGGAAAATCACAGAGAGCGATACAGCACTGACATTTTGCTAACAGAACTGAAAATCTCTTCAACAAGCAGCAGATGCAATGCCATTCTTGCGGTAGAAGAGCAATCCAAATCTCAGCATGATTAAAAAAACTCAAGAAAATGACTGTCATATGCCAGTCGTGAATAAAGCCTGAGACAAAAAAAAAAAAAAAGAAAACTTACCAAATTTCTGTTAAGACAACCATCAAAACACAAACCACATTATCATTTCTGGAACTCTGCTGACATGCGGGGTCATAGACAAACTCCTTTGCTTAAGCAGGAGTACTTTTCAGCTCCTCAAAGCACTATTGTTTACGTGATGTCATAGGTATTCACAGCCACTTGCCACTAACACACCCTGAAATGCCATAATGCTGAAACTACCTAGCTCAGACAAGCAATATTTATGCCATGTAAGAAACAGACTATACCAAACCTAAAAAAAAAACCCCAGACATAATGAAGTTTTGTGTTCAAGATCTACTATAAACAATTACCAATATTGTGCTGATCCTTTTTAAATATTTCTTATTGAATAGTAAAACGTTATTAAACAGGAAATGTACTAGAAAGCAAGCATTTTAATATTAAATTGCACTCATAAATAAAAGTTGTAATTATTTGACTGATCAAAGAGAAAACTGCAAACCATATTTCTGCAGTGACTAGTTAACTATTAATAGCGTCCATTTTTTTTTTTTTTTGGTACTGGGAATCGAACTCATGACCTCACACTTGCCAGGCAGGTGCTATTCCACTGAGCTATATCCCCAGCCCAATAATGTCCATTTTTTAATTTAGAAAAACATTCTATAACTGCATAACAAAGTATACTTAATATTATCAATGCATTTTATTTTTAGAAATATGAGAAGAGATGATATTAAAGATTATTTTGCACAATCAGCAGGAATGGTAGATCTGTTAGATGATGAGGATCATATTACATAAGCCACAAGGCTGCAATAACGATATAATCACCCAGTACTTCTCACCTGTGAACTAGAGACAGAGACATTATTGAATCCAGTAAAACCAAAAACATGAATAATGTGTACACATCCTTTGCAGGAAAGTGTATCACTGCTGCATCATTAAAATAATAAACAGGGAAGAAAACAGAGCACAATCAATGAGATGAATGAAAAGTACTTTATCAACTTATTTAAGAGAAAAAAAAGCTCAGGATCAAAAACTGCACTCTACTCAGTCTTTATTAATTAAGCTCTGTTCCATGTGTTAAAATTTAAAGAAACAAGTTGTTAAACCTCAGAGAGTTGATCATCTGAAGGAAAAATACATGATGCCAAACTTTTCATCCTTTTCACTAATGAACGATGTAAAGATAGGAAAAAAAAAATTGCACTCTTGTAGCAATTTTTTAAAAACAGTTGAAAGCAAAATGTAAATAAAAAGGTGAGTTACTCCACAGAGAACATCAATTATACAAATTCAGAACTCAAGATCAAAAATTAAACAGTCCACCATGAAACTGTGGGGAGCCTACTCATGCACATGCTACTCTGCTTTTGAAGAGAAGGGATAGCTGGGTGAAGGACCCTAGACTACTAGGTCACTGGGCAGGAGGAATCAGACCACTGTCCTAAGATTTTTCACGACCCCAAAACTTTTACCTAAATTGACCTGATCCAGTGTGAGGCAGTGAAACTTTTCACTAGGACTGTCACAAAAGTGGTGAACAATTTATGTCCACAACCTTGAACCTGGACAGGCGAACCTCCGAGTTGCAGAAAGCAGCTCTATACAGGCTCAGCAAAACCAGTGTGGGGAAGCAAAGGTTAACGAAGAAGACAAGAGGATGAATGACAGGGATTCTAATTTGGAACACCTACATGCTAGCCTCATGACACAAGAGTTTAAAACTAGATGCCATTGTGTTTTTATCCAAATGCCGTCAGAGTGGCTACATTTCAGACCCCCCACTGCCACTACACACAGGATTGCTGGGAACTGGAATCACGGGCGCCATCTGCATGTTAGAAATGCAGAATCTTGGACCACATCCAAACTTGCTGTCTCCCAACCTGAATTTCAACAGGTAATTTCCATGCCAACTTAAGCTTGAACATTTCTAAGTTAGAGAAAGATCTTTTATGATGAAATAATTAAATAATAAATCAGCCATCACCCACAGGCCTTGTTTCCCTGCAGATCCTCAATTTTCTGGATCGTGTTACACCAACACCTTCATGCTTCTTTTTCAGAAACCTGCCCTTGCTCAAGGCCATTGTTGAAACTACAACAGGAATAATTTTATGTGTCTGTTTTCCTAAAACAAAGATTTATTTATGAAACAATGTGGCTGCTGAAAATCTTTCAGTTGCTCCTCATTGGCTTAGAGAACAAATTCAAAACTCATCAGCAAAGCACGGAAAGACCCACAGCCAATCTGACTCTCCCGTACTCTGTGTCCTTCTACTTCACCCTTTGCATGTGTGGCATCTGCACTATCACAGTTTAAGGCTCCGCACTCTGCTTTATTTCTACTTGCTATTTTTCACCTTGAGAAGCTCTCTGCAATCTCATCTTTCTTCATGCAGCGGTCTCACCTCCTGTCTCAGTAGCTTTTCCTACCCTAAAAAATGTCACAGCCTGAAAATCAGCAAATAGTGGTGATGCAGAGCTGTACCTCTTCTTTCTGTATAGGCACATTTTCAAAGGAGTAGCCTTTAAGAATTCCTGGTGTGGACGGCCCCTATCATTGAATTGATGGAGGTTCAGTTTACATCCTAACTTGCCTTTAGTGAGCTACATGTACGCCCGTAACAAAGTGCTGCTACAAAATGCCACAGCACAAGTATAAGCAAACAGTGCAGGCTTTTGAATGATGCACTCTAATTTGGTAAGATGAATTGCATAGGTGGTATAGTACACAGTACACTGAAAAGTGCTGGGGTTCTCAGGTTGGATAGGCGTGGGTGCGAAATGTGCTTCCACGACCTTCTACACATCACTTTCAGTGTTCTGTCAATGGCCGTGACAGCTTCCTCACACACAACAGACAATCTCCTTCTTCTCAATTACTGCCACCATTTATCTATTGATCTGATGTTCTGAATTTTTGAAAACAGAATTGATACCCCCAACTATATTATGCGTTGCAGCATAATCTTTGAGAGTGCTTCATATCTCAGTAAGACTAATTATAGTATGATTGGGGGCAGTTTTACACTTCCATGGGTATTTGACAACAAACTGTAACTTTTTTATTATCATAATTGGTAGTTGCTTCTGGTGTTGATTTAACAGAAGTTAAGGATGCTGTTAACCATCTTATAAAACACATAGCAGCGTCTCACACTGAAGAACCATCTGGCCCAGAAGCCCTCACATGGAGCCTG
The DNA here is from genome assembly GCA_004027595.1 of Dinomys branickii. NCBI lineage: Eukaryota > Metazoa > Chordata > Mammalia > Rodentia > Dinomyidae > Dinomys > Dinomys branickii. The sequence continues at coordinate 45,900 of PVLD010002574.1, read as the reverse complement.
AGAATTCCGGAATAAAAGGGCAGATGTGGAATTCATCAAGAGATCTCTTCCTTTTGCCGTTTCATTTCAGGAAACTGGCTTCATGAATCTAGAAGAAACAGGATCAAGAAGAGTCCCACAGAAATAAGGATTTATTCCATGCCAGATATGATCAAAGCTTCCTAAAGCAGTCAAAGGAAGTGGTAGGGGTTTGCAGGAAAAAGGACAAAGGATGCAACAGGGTGCTGGCACTGGACAGCAAAGCTGGTGGCCTGGCAATATTTCCTGTGCTGCAATTGAATCACAGAAAAGTGGAGCCACAAGTTTTCAAAGATACATAAGGATTTGATCAAAATATGTATCAGAAGTCATCAAGATGGCCTAAAAGAGAGGTCCTGGTATTAATTTTGGGGGTGCAATGCAATACCCTCAATTCTTATAGGATCCTGTTGGATTTCATAACTGAAATTTAACTTCCCATCAGCCTTGCAGGATGTGGACCTAAAATAATGTTTAATTTGACCCAAAAGATAACTAGTGGGGTGACATGTCCTACAAGATTCAGTAAAATACTATCAACATCCATTACGCATTTCCTAATCAGTAATTCATGGTGGTGGCCACCACAAATATAATCCTACCCCAACTCAGTCTAAGTGAATTGAAATAGCTCCTGTTACATTTTGGCAGTGTTGGTATTACAGGAAATAATGTATTGCAGTGAAGAAAATATCTCTTGTGTTTAAACTGAAAAAAAGGAAAAATACAGGAAGGATACCCACCTACAAGGGGAGAGGATTTTAGGAAGCTACAACTATCTGCTGCATCTCATCCCATAGAGGTTAAAGATGGTTAGAATAACTAGTGGTTCTTATGTTAAGCTTAATGGAGATCAAGGTCAATCATGTAGAAATCAATAGGATGGATGGGGTAAGAGACTCCAGAGTGTGAAGGAAGGAGACAGGAAGAGGGTGCAACCCATGTTGAGGAGTTCAGCAGTAGAGAAAAGAGAGGAAAATGTTCACTGCATGGCCTTTCTCCTTGATTCAAGCAGTGGCAACTACCTTATATGTCAAGATTTTTTGCTAACAGTATTAGTGCAGGCAAAGAGAGAAACAAGAAATAACAAAATATTGAGGAACATCATGAGAAGGTGGAAATAAGCAAGAAAATTTCTGCAAGAATTCTTCCCAGAATGAATTTTTATCTCACTACACCCCCACAAAAATTTGTTGATAGGTCTCATCCAAGTAATGTTATCATTGTTGTCTTTATCAGAAGGCTGTCTGCACACTACCCGTCAACACTGTAAGCTATAATGGTAAAAAGACCACAGGCTTCTCTTTTTGTAGTTTCATCTATAGTTAAAGATACTGAGATACTGTGCGTATACCAGGTCATCAATAAATAAAAAGATTACTGATGCAAAACTGTAGAAAATGTTTATGCTTCTGAGGAACGAAACCATTATCAGAAAGAATTTACTGGTTTCCTCATATACTTCAAGGCTTCTACTCATTCGCCACAGGGGTGCTGCTAACTGGAGCTCTATCTCCAGCAATGGGAAAAGACATAGGATATATCAGTGTGCAGAAAATATTTGTTGAGTGAGCAATGGATCAATTTAAATAACCAGAAGATACCCATTTTAAATGTTGATCAAGGGATCAAACAGAAAACATTAAATCAATATATTTACTTTAAAGCAGTATACGCAAATTTAGATCCTGGTCCTAGATCCTGAATCAATTAGAATTTATGCTAAGTGTTCTAGCTGGAGTAAAACATTTTATGACATATGGATGCAATTAAATGTATCATGGGTCAAAGCTCAAGCCCACCTCTTTCCAAATTTGCCACTATGCAAAGAATCTGCACAAGGAAAATGATTCAGTATAACCCTGTTAGTGTATGTGGTAGGTCTTATTTATTCCTGACATTAATTTGGAAATAAAAATCACTGTAATTCAGTTTGGCATTTCATGATTGCCATTGATTATGCTGTCATGAAACATTAAAAATTTACTTTTTTAAATTATTTTAACGTAGTATTATTATTAATAACAAAATGATCCTTACAAAGTACTTTGTCGATCATAGACTTTGGCACACAACGCCAAGCAGATGTTCATAAAGTTTAAAGGCACAATGGGATGAAAATTTAAGATAAAACACTAATTTCCTAGAAATGTGATTAATGATTATTAATGATAAATTATACACATTTATAAAAATCATGCCCCAATCTATCCACTTCTACCAAGCATCTAGTGACTGAATTCTAGCCACTGAACTTGACACAAAATATGTTGAAATGCATTCCTAACCTACTGTCATTATTAGTAAATCTATCTTAGATTTTGACTCCCATAAACTAACAGATTTTAACAAGTAAGCCATCTGGATAAAAATGAAGTTACAAACAAAACATAGCATTCTTGTTTCACAAATATTAACTAAAGCAATATGAAATCAATGTACTCATGAGTGACTAAAGAGTCAGGTGGAAAAAGCAGAAATCAGAAAATCTACCTTACAAAAAGAGAAGTTATAACAATTTCAAGTATCTACTGTGCATATGCAATACACATAATTAATAGCATTAGCATCTAAGAAATATCTGTCAGCAAAAGTTAGTTTTTCGGTGATGTTATTTTCAACCTCACAATTATACAAGGCCAGGATGTTTCCTGCAAAGAGTCCTGAAAACCTTGCTACAGTTATGTTCCCTGTCAAATGATTCACCCCTGGGCTGTTTCACTAGATTAACTTGCAGATGGAATTCCCCCTCACTCCTGGCTGCTCTAGGTTTGTGTAGAAATAAGGAATGACAAATGCCTGGAGGAAATTTTCTTTTGCTCTATTGGAAAACAAGTCTATTAAAATGCACATGAAAATGTGTTTAGGAAACACAAAAAATTACAGAACGCCAAGCTATAGGTGGAACTTTGTAAGTTAGTGGGTAGTTTACTGTCTGTGTGAGAGAAAAGCAATTGTTTGGGTCCAGACACTGACTCAGTATATTATCAGACCCAATTGCTGCTTGCACAACAAAGAACATTTTCTTTATGGGTACTGCAGGGAAAAGCAATTTCTTTTACCTATTCTAAGTTAAATTATTGTGCTTTATGTCAGTACATTTTGAACACATATACAAAGAGGAGGCTCTCACTAGTAATGGGCGTATGGATGACTCTTTTTAAGGCCCCTACAGTGACTGTCTCCTTTTCTATCCTCAGATACCACTGTCCGTCCCCAGGTACCAGTACCCTCCACTGTGAAGTATTTGTCCTTATTTCACCTTCTTCTCTAGACACTATATTTCTACTTAAAACTAGCTATCCTAATCCTCCTTAATCTGTCTTTGCTCACTAAAAGCACCATCTTCTAATATACAACTGATCTACTAGATAAATTATTGTTTTCTTGTCTGTCTCCTCTGAGCATAAGTTAAATTCCAAGAAAGTGGACATCTTTGATTATTTTGTCCACTAATACATTACATACATGGACAAGCGAGGTAGCATGGTAAGACATCAAAGAAATACTCCCTGAATAAACAAGATGCAGATATTTTCTTAGTTCAAAGAGGTTGCCATGTAGGAACGATGAAATATACCAGATCACTGAATGTGTCCAAGGATATTCTGTTTATGTGGTTGTCATTTCCACCTCCCTTCCCAAGGGTGGAGACAAATGAGAGAAGACAAGTAGCAAAGGCAGAACACATTTAGATGAAGAAAAAGCAAAAAAGAAAGGATAAGAAAGCCACAATTCTGGAAAAGGCAAGATCGGTGGACAAGATATTCCAAATACAGATGGACGATGAGCAAAACGCTATGAACAGTTTACTGATAAAGATAATCAGAATGATTCTGAGGGTAACTGGGCAAGGTGTTAGACAACATTCCCGAGATATCAGAGGCCTAGAAGGACATGCAGTGATGCGGTACAAGGCTAACCACCTGAATAGTTTTCTTACCCTCAGTACAGTTTCTCATTTCTTTGCAATTTTTCAATGACTTAAGACCTTCCTGATAGAAATCCAAGGCTGTGGCAGGGTTTACAAGCCAATCCAAAATGACATAATGCACTTAGATTTGAAATTCTGGTCGCTTTACTGCTTTCTAAACAATCTGTGCTCCAGACACTCCTAATCCTTTGTGATGCATGGAAAAGTTAATATCATTCTAAACACTTTAATTTTGCACTTGCTTTTATCTCTTACTAGAATGTCCTTTGCCCCGGTGTTCATAGGAAAACCACATACAAATTCATATTTTAAGACTGTCTTCAATCATTTCCCCAGCAGATTCCTCCAAAGAACCAAGCAGAATTAGGAATATAGAATTTTGCTCCTGAAACCCTTGTATCTGGGCCTGCCTCAATACTAAATTTAGAGCCCCTGAAATGTAGGGGATGTCTTCAAATACTCCTTACACTTCCACCACTAAAATTCTTTTTGTTAAAAAAAAATAAAAAATAAAAAATTCTTTTTGTTGCACGTTGGCTTTTAACAAATATTTGTTCAGGATATGAAGAAGGGGACCCTGGGGAAATTGCCACCACCCGGTCAAAAAACAAAAACAAAAACAAAAACAAAAAAACCCCAAAAAACCAGATTCAGATACATTACCATGTGAAAGAGTTGTTATCATTTTTTTAATATTAGAAATATTTACAATTTTTATGGAATATGTAGTGTGCAGCATAGTCCATTGACTGATTAAGGGACCAAAAGATTGTTAATATTTGTTCACAAGAAAAGGCATTGTCTAAATAATGGGGAAATTCTCCCTGCTGTCTTCAAACAATGCATTCATTTTTATTCCTGGAAAATGTTCAGGCAGTGGGCTCATGAGCCCAATTTTCCTGAACCCACATAACCATTATCCCAAAATAAGCTTCACTGTGTGTATTGGAAATAAAGTGAACGTGCCTTGATGCAGGCTTCTTGCCTATTTCTATTATTTACCAAGAGACTCCATGGGAGTGTGATATGTAAATCGTGTTAACATAGACCTTTCATATTTCCCACTAAATATGATGCTGGGAATATCCTGCCCCAAAGCTGACATCAAAGAATCGTGTTCTGAATCTTTTAGGGACAGGCTGCAGCATTAGCTTAATTCATTACAATATTATTATGGAAATAATTTTTGCCATCAAAAAGGGAATCACTGTGACCAATAATGTATTTATGGGTAAAACTGACTATTGTAGGATGGAAAACACCTGCCTCCCTTCAATGATAGATATTTAAAAGTACTTTAATCCTCTATAATTCTAATACAAGGGGAGAAAAATTCTTATTCTGTCAAGATGTGACAATCTGAGTGAGAACAATTTAAAAATGTATGAGAACCTAAAAATGAATCATTTAAATACACCAAAAAAGAAAATCCTTACTCGTGAGTGATATCCTTGAAAGATTACCCAATAATTTATCCAAAATGAGCATTCCTTTTTAAAATGAGTGACATATGGCAGGCTTTCTTTCATTTCCCTTGGATTTACAACTAATTTATTAAGCAGCTTTCAAGCAACAGATCTGAACTTAGGATCTTGTTCCACTGAAAAACCTGGCATATTTAATAGTATAATTTTTTCCTCATAAAATATGCATTGACTGGTACCTCTAAATGTTTTTCGGCTCTTTAGAAAGGATAGAAAACAAAAAGAAACAGAACACATTGAGATTTCATCAGGTGAGGAAAGAAAATGGAAACCAGTTTCCTTCTATCGAGAAAAATCCTGGCCTTTTATCCATTCTGATGTATTTAAATCTTAAAAACATCTAAAGATCCAATTTTGGCTTGGTTTATGTGGAGGCATGCTGTCTTTCAGCTCAAGAGAGACAACTAAATGGAACAACTTTCTAAATTTCAGTCCCGACGCTAAGAACTCAGTTAATTTAGTGTCTCTGCCTTACAGTCCTTTCTTAATCTATCCTTTACTCTTCCAAAAGAGAATAATAACTTCTTCCTATTGCAGTAGCTTTTCAAAAGCAACCAAATAAAATACTATGATAACTCTTGATGAGACAAATACGGGGCAAGTAGGTGACTAAAAACAAAACAGCTCAGAGTTCTTAACTGCTTTCTTAGGAAGCAACTCCAAACCAACTTTTTTTTTTTTTTCCAGCTGGTCAAGCAATCTTTATTTGCTGGTGGCAAATACCATCTGCTCATCAATCTTCATTTTTTTCTTTTTCTTTTTCTTTTTCTTTTCCCAAACCAACTTTTTATGAAACGCTAAAACTTTCAAGAGTACTATGCAGAAGCCCCACAGCAAGATTCTACAGATGCTGTTCACGTGACCGGGAGTGGCTGAAGGGTGACCACTCCTCAGACAGCCCTCTCTCACCTGACTGACAGGAAAATGCTTCCTCAGTTGCTTTTACTGCTTCTCTATGAAAATCTGCATCTGCATATCTTAAAGGCGAATCTAATTTTGATGTATTACAAGGGGGAAATTCGAGGAGGCTCATTCTTAGGAAATCATGAGAGCGAGGATCCCCAAAACTGCCTTATATTGATAAAGATATCTGGGCTCTGTGGAAACTTCAATATGCCTAAATATCCACATGAGACAGGAAGTTATACGCTGCCCTGCAATACACCTGGAGTATAAAGATGGCTTTGTCACGAAACTCCCTTTCCTAGATCATGTACAGAGACATGTTGGCCAGATAAATGTCGTTTTTATCTCTTTACACATCTTTCAGTTGTTGTGAGGAATGTGCTGCAGCAGAACAGTCTCAGCCCTGGCTTAAAGGGTCTGAGCAGGCAATCTCAGCATGTCCCATAGGACTTTAATCACGACACATAAAAGCTCCTGGCCATAGACTCTTCTTCCTATCACTTCTTAAACGTCACTTCTTCAGACTCCTTCTCAACCTCTCCTGCCCAGAATAGTGCCTTTAATTATTCTTTCTTCTCTCCCCTGATTTACTTTGCTACGTTGCACTGAATCCCTGATATTGTATTACATTCATTTACGTTTTTCCTCTGTATTATGTAACAGCAGGATGTTTGTCTATTTTGGTATATTCCATATATGAAATGTCCAGTACGATGGATCCTCAAGATGCAACTACAAAGGAAACAATAATGAGATGGCTGGATTATGAGGTGATTATGACAGGCAGTGTCTGTATCATTTTAAAAGTTCAAGTTCAAGTCAATGTAAAGTATTACTTCATATACTGCTTCTCCCCATAATTCCATGTCTTTGTGACATCACCTCCTCCTACCCCCCAATTCCTCCCTAAATCCTACCCATCTTCCAGGACAGTCTCAGAAGCTACCCTCTTTATTAATTATTCTGATACATCACAGTTCTTCTCAAATACTATGATACTGAATACGCATATTCCTCAAACATTTGGCTCTCTAGATAGCTTCATTTGCATTTGCTATAACACAATACAGAAAAACTTCGACTCCATTTGGTCTCCTCCAAAGACTGATAATATTGAGTGGCTTGAATTTGCCTCCTTTAAAATACACTAGATATTAAATCAAAATTGTGTTTTGTACTCAACTATCAAAATGATTCAGGATCACACATCATCATGTACTTTAGTTTTTTCTTGTAAGACATGTTTTTGAACATCCGTGGAATGTGGGGTAGAACTTAAGCCTGCCAGACCACACTGATACACTCCTAAGAAGGACAGAGGGAAAGGCATCCTGGGATTCTGTAAGATAAGCTTTCTGTGTGCTCACTCTAATTGGCCATACTAGTACTGATAGGATACCTCGGGAGAAAATCCCCTGGGCTCTTTTTTCTTCCTACCCACCTTTTATAATTTCTTACTTGCCATGATGATTAATCTAAAGAAAAGGAATAAGGTATTATCTGTCTACTGCTACAACAAGAGAAAAGCAAACTGCCTTTGATATTTGATTGCTTAACTGATTCTTCTTGGTACAGTATCTTGAAGTTACTTTGGAAGATTGCTGTTATGGTTTGGATGCATTTGTCTCCCAAGGGTCCACAGGTTGGAGCCTTGGTCCTCCATGTAGCAGTACTGAGAGATCTTAAAAAAGTGAAGCCTAGGAGATCATCAGATCTACCCAGTGGCTCCTCTTTGGAAGAGAACATGGAGTTGCAGTCTTTTCTAGCTTCCAGTCCAGCTAACCATTTCCCCTTGCACGTGCTCCAAACTTTGCTGTTTGCCATGAGGTCACACAGGCAAATGGGGCCTTTGCTGTTGTACTGCTGGCATTTTAGCCTCAAAGTTGTGAGTTAAATATAGCCTTTTCCCCCCAGGGATGAATCCCTATCCTTGCACATGCTAAGCAAGTACTCTACCTCTGCGCTATATCCCAGCCCAATAAACTTACTTACAAAGAAATACATATTTTAGGAAGAGAAAAGAAGCTAATATGGAAGTTGGTAATGAAATAGAAAATGAAACCATTTTTAAAATTGTATAGAAGAGATGTTTGTTTCTGAGTTGGTCCTGATCCAACAGTTTTGAATTCAATATTAAGAGAAGCTATGCAATCATTCTCTCAGAGTGAAACAACTTCTGTTTTATTTACCAGGTGTCGTCCTTTGTGAGTTGACTGTAATGCTTTGAAGGAAGGACCCACAGCAATTCATCACTTTACCCTACACCCTCATCTTTCAATTCTTTGTTCCCTATTTTCCGTAATAAGAACTCAAGGAATTCAGACGATCTCTATTTGAATCTCAGTTACATTAATTGTTGATTATACAGAAAATGAAGTAAATCTTCAAATGCCTCAATATCTCTGAGGGTAAAATTAGAATAGCAAAAGCATCAGGAAAATAATTGAGAGGATTAAATAAAGCAATAGATGCAAAGTCTTTGCATAGAAGCCAGCACACTGAAGCAATGCTTTTCACATAGAAAGTAATTGATAATTAACTTTTGAATACATATATAAATTCAGACACCTCTGATACAGTACAAGCATTAGTTAGGTAAACTTAATATAAGGTAGGAACTCTCAGTTGGAGACACATGCCATGTCTTCATAAAAATTTTTGATTTTTCTTGAAAAATTATTTAAAAATACTGCAAAGGTGTTTTCCCCCTCTGATTCTATTTATCCAGGAGTTTTCACTTCTTTTGTAAATATTTTTTGATGTTTAAAATGTCCAAAAGATGTTCAGATTTTAGCAATTCATAAAATCTATCTTGTATATACATTTCATAATTATTGTTAATAACACTGTTTTACATAAAAGGCAGATAGCTATTTTATGTTTTGATTCTCTCACATTTGTTAAAAGTCACTATTTTATTAGCAGCATAAAAATAGAATAAATGGAAAAGAATTTAGTGGGAGTAAAATCAAAAGCAGACTTAGTAGTTCCTTATGGGTAAATTCCACCAAACATTTAAATCATTTCACAAAATACATATTTAATTGAATTTAGCAATTTTGATGAAGGCAGAGCTTCAGGACATATGTAAAAGCACACATTACAGAAATGATTTTATCTACATATATATGTGAAATTATTAAATTCAGTTGATGAATTTAGTCATTTATCAACATATGTTCTAAGGCATTTAAAATTTACTCAGCCATTTTGAAATCTATATTATTAATGATTCAATCAACCTGTTACATAGTACATCTCAAAATCTTCCTCCTCCTTTCTACCAAAACTTTGTACATCTGACTAACAATTTCTCATTACCTTCTTCTCCCACCCAGCCTTTGCTAATCACAATTCTACTCCCTATTTCCCCAAAGTCTTCATTTTTTTATTTCTCCCATAAGTAAGCCCTTGCATTTTTTATATTTCTCTCACTACTTTATTTCATTTAGTGCAATGTCTTTGAGGTCCAATAATTTTATCAAAATGATGGAATTTCTTCATGTTTAAAGTGTGAATAGTATGCCACAGTGTACATATACCATGCTTTATCCATTTTATCCACTCATCCGCTGAGGTATACCTGCAATGATTCCATAAGTTATGGTTAATTCTGTGTCTTAGCAATTGTGAATAATGCTTCTAGGAACATACTTATTGATATGTCTTCAATTCATGGCTTTCAACAGATTACAAAGTAGTTCTACTTTAGAGCTTTTAGGAATCTTCATATTATTTTCTAAAATGGTTGTACCATCGGTGCACAAATGTACCTTTTCTCTGTATCTTTGCCACTATTTGTTGTTTATTTTTTGGAAAATGGTCATTCTAACACATGTATGCTGACATCCCATTGTAGTTTTAATCTGATTTCTCCAATGTCTAGTAATGTATATTTCTTCATGATCCTACTGGTTATCTACCTTTGAGAAATAAATGTAGATATCTCTTGACCAGGATGAAATTGTGTAGTTTTCTTCCTATGGAGTTGTTCGGGGTCTTTATACCTCAAACAACTCCATAGGAGTTGGGGTATTAACTCCTATTAACTTTGTTTGGTTAAATAAAGTTAACCAAATAACTTCACTCCTAATCAGATGAGAGGCTTGCAGATTATTTTACTATAAGATGTCTCTTTACTTTGCTAATTGTTTTCTCTGGCATGCAGAACTTCTAGTTTGATGCAATCCTAATTTGTCAGCTTAGAAATCATGAGCTTCCTCGAGATAGTTTTATAAAGAAAGAACATGAGGTGTGCATACCCAACAGGGACAGTGTCATTCTTAAGGGTGGAATTGGTTCTTGAGGATACAATTGTCTTAAACATCATTAAGGTTTTAACTCTCCTAAGTTCATCCCAAAGCAGCATAGTCATTTCCTTGAGTATTTTGCTTTCCTAGTAAGAAATAATAATCTTTAATGTAAATTATCTCCCTAGAAGTGAGAGAAAATGAGAAAAAATGATGAAAATAAAGACAGGAAAATATGAAATTAAGAAATCACTCAGTTTCTCATTGCTTCCTCAAACATAAAGAACCTAGAAAACTAGCTGAATCATTATTATAGTTCAAGATCACAATGTAATAAGGTGAATAGCACTAACCCTTCAAGCATGGATTTCTCCATATACATTGGGTAACGTTCCAAAGTAAAGGCAACTATTTGTAACATTTTCCTTCTACAAGTTCTTTTCACTAGACAAAAGGGTAGGAATTCACCAATGGTTATTATATTGCGTATTGTTGTCTTCAAATTAGTTGTTCAGATTACAATATATAAGCATGAAAACTTAGTCAAAAAGAAAAAAAAAATTAGGCATTAACTGTTCCTTTCAATAGACCACTAGACTTCAGCAGGACAGTTATCCCAGGTATCCGTATATATTTTCCCCCTTCTTTCTTCCTTTCTTTCTTTTTCTCCTTTCCCTCATCCCAGTTGTTCTTTCCTTTGAGGAATTCTTTTGCCTTTTATAATACCTATTGTATGTTTTCAATTTTATTTACTGTTTCAGGTTATTACACTAGGGAGACAATATCATGTTCACACATGTGGGACCGATTTATTTCACTTATAAGTATGGTCTCTAGTTGCGTCCATTTACCTAGAAAAGCTTCGAGCTTGTCTTTTTTTATAGCTGAGTAATACTTCATTGTATACAAATGCCAAAGCAATATAACAACCACGGGTGAATTCCTATTACCTTGTCCAGTGAAACTCTGTATCATTTCTAATGGGAGTTTTTGTTTTTATTTTTTACTCTCTTTAACAGTTTGATCAGTCTTCCCTTCTTACATCTGGTGATCTGAGCAACTTCATTGAAGATAACAATATACAATATAACAGACTCTGTTAATTCCTATTCACTTTGCTCTGAAACCCTGTATCACGTTTATTGTCTTTGTTTTCTTTTTGTCTATGTTGCTGGTGTTTTGCTACCACTTTTAAATTATTCTCTTTAAAATAAAAGTAATTCTTTTGTAAACCTATTATTCACAATGTTTTCTCCTAAATGATTTCTACCTATAGTAAGTAAAACTATCACAACACTGTGCACAACACTGGTGCTGTTTTTTTTAAAGACAACTTTAACAAGGATGTCCCTGTGCTCAAAGAAGCAAATACTAAAAAGTCATTTTCTTGGCAAACTGAATTGGCCAAAACATCTTTCTTTGTCCAATGTGACAACTGGGGACTATAGAGAAATATCTGTCAGCTCAGAGATTTCATGAACAAGTGAATCTCCTGGTTCAGACTTATTCAGAACAAAAGTACAATGACTCTAGGTTGCTAAAATGTGACTAGCAGAACAACTCACCTCATATTCTAAAGACAATCTGTTCTCAACGGAGGGAGGAAAGAAGAGGTAGAAAGTAATATAATCACAGAAGAATTTAAAATAGAGCCTTAGAGAATAATTCTGGCGCACATTCTAGATTAGCAGCAAGAAACTGAGTTTTATCCTAAATTTATTTTCACCTCAGGAAACTCTTGATTACTTAAAAATAAAGTATGCTGACGAGCCAGTAAGCACCTACCCAAGTTCTCAGCTCACAGAATAAAGCACAGACGGTGTCTCAGTCTTTACAGTTCATCAGTTCTCCCCAGGATTTAAGTGCACTCTATAAAGCATATTGCCTTTCATGTTAACTGAATGCTTATCAGGACAGTCTCTAAATATTCTAACATTGTATCAAATTGAAAGAGTTCTAAATCACAAAAATAACTTACATCATATTTTTTAAGGAAACTCTTTTTTTCTTTTTTTGGGTAAGAGAAATCAAACTCAGGACCTCATGTTTGCAAGGCAGGCACTGTGCAACTCAGCTATATTCCTGGCCCAGGAAACAATTCCTATTTAAGGAATTTCACATATAATTCCTTTGATATTTATTCAGGTCACTCAAGATAGCTCTTTTTAAGATAACTGATGCTTCCTGCATTCATCTTACCTACCTTGCCACAATTATTTTATCTGGACAAACTGATGGAGACTTCAAAATTCCTGGGATCTCAGATCCAAATTTCTTCCAAGAACTTAAAGAGTCTTTATGATAGGCAGATCTGCCTTGTTCTTCGATCTTCTCTACGCATGCATGAGTTCATATTCAGTTTTTAACTATCACATTCAGGAATCATCCAGATCTCTGGGATATGCAAATACCCTAGGATAAAGAAAAAGTGCTGGGTCTTTCGTATTTTGTGCTGTCTTGGCGTGCCTTCTCCCAGAGCTATGACACAGACCTATGAGCAAGTAACATCAAAGAGTTCTGTGAGGTGCTTCAAACGCTGTGCCGCTGCAGGAAAAAAACCCATTGAGAAAGACCTCAATACTGACTTCATCTTATAACTCCAAACTGGTAGGTATTTTTTTAAATATGAAAACTGTCAAGAAAACTAGAAACCACTATTGTTTTAACAGATATTCTGGGGACATGTTATTGCCTATTAAAAATTATTTGCATAAAACATTGATTTACATTAAAATGTTCCTTTTATGCATATAAATATATTTCACAGAAAATTGTAATGCTACTTCTGGAATACTGGTGCATGAGTCTGTGTAATATCATCAGTCATTAAAAAAGCATTAAAAGAATTGCAAATGTCATCAGAAGTAACTCTCGCAGACATACACTTGAACTGTATAAAGAGCTCTCACAAATCAACAAAGAAAGACAGACAATCCAATGGAGAAATGGTTAAAGGATCTTTCAGACATGTGTCCAGAGAAGACAAGCAAAGAGATAAAAAATAAGTGAAAGATGTTCAGTATCAATAGTAGAAAAGTAGAAAGCAAAGCCACAGTGCTACAGTCCTTTGTACAAAGAGGGATGGTTCAAATAAAAAGACACCAAAAAAGTGTTCACAAGAACATGAGTAAACACTCAGATTGCTGGTGAGACCATAGACGGCATAATCTGTCTGGATCATCATTTAAAAGTTTCTCAAAATGTTAAGTATAAATTATGGTATGACTCAGCAATTCCACTTCCGAATATGCTCACAAGAAATGTTCTTCCACAAAAAACTTCTCCGCAAATGTTCATGGCACCACAATTCATAAGACCCAAAGTATAGAAACAAGCTGAGTGTTTATCACTGGTGAATGGATAAACAAAACATGATATATCCATCCAGATAATGGAATGGCACTACGCTGGAAACAATGAGGAGCATATTGATCAATACTATACCATGAAGAGATAGGAAAGATATGTAATTTAAAAAGCCAGTCACAAGAGACCACATAAGCATGACTCTATTGATACAAAATATTCAGAGCTGATAAATACATGGAGTCAGAAAGTGTTTGCCAAGAACATGGAAATTTGGAGAATGAGGTATGACTTCTAATGAGTACTGAGTTTCTTTGTTGGGATGTTGAAAATATTTTAAAATTAGATTTAGCTGATATCTGCATAACTCTATGAATATATTAAAGTACTGAATATGAATGTACTAAAACCATACTCTAAGAGGATGAATTTGTCAGGATGCAAATTATACTTTAATAAGGCTCTTATTTTAAAAAAATGTAGTGCTAAAGATTGATGTAAGAAAAACTTACTGAGTGAACAGATGAAAAACCCTTAGCAATGTGACTGTTACCATAATATTCAAGGGATGCTAGCTATACCTAGCTGCAGTTACCATTTAAAACATTCATCAGAATTGGCTTTTAGTAATAATAATATAGAACATGTAATTTATCTTTCTCAGGATGAATGCGATTTTTTATCTATTGCTTCACTAATTTTCTTCTGAAAATTCACAATTCTGTTTTTGTAAATAAATGGCATGTCGTAGAAACTCTTGTAAGTTATATCTCATTAGTTGTATTTCTTGGAAGCACCATTTTATAAAACCAAATTTCTTTTACCTCCAAATAAGATTGGTTTTTCCAGATGCCATCATAATTTTTCTTTTAGCACTTTTTTATGGAAATATGCAAAGCTAAACACTAAAAATTTCAGTAAAAATGTGCATTAAAAATGTCAAACCATGCACCTTGATACACAGCTGTAGTCCCACCTAGGGAGGCTGAGGCAGAAAGATACCTGGATCCTAAAAGCTGAAGAGAAGACCACCTGAGAAATGCAATAAGGACCGAACTCAAAAACAAAAGTGATGAAGGGCGCTGATGTCATAAAAGAGACTAAAGAGGAAACAAACCTGGCCTGTCATACCACCCTTGGCAAAAATGCAGAACCACTTTCTAACACAGTGTCACATGTCCATCCTCAATAAAAAGATGCCTTAGCTTATGCATAAGAATGTCATGGCCCACACCAAGTATTTATTTTTGTTTTGTGGTTTCCTTGGGCTTGCTTTGAAGATAGCTGTAACTAGCTATCAAATTTTCACATAAGCATGGGAATCAGTCCTGGCTATCTCATGTAATTTACATATGTTTTAGGAATTTTCATTATCAGACATTGACCTACATGACCTACAGGGTTCTTCTAAGCCCATGAGGGTATGATTTTAAATCTTAACTTCTAAGTGATTTAAAACTTTGACTTTTATTAGTGCGTGCTTGCAGTGGATAAGATTTTATTTACTGCAGAGGATTGGTATATGTACATGACACATTTAATTCCCCTCTTTCCTCCTCCCCTCCAGCCCCTTTTAATTTTTCCAGTATCAGATTCACTTATTTATCTTATAAGGCCATATGAAGTTCATTGTCATATAATAGGCCAAAGAACATTTAAAACACATAAGACAATTATAAATTGTAATTGTAAAACACGTAAGACAATTGTACTAAGTCAAGGTGTACTTTTAGATACATTGTCCATGCTGGACTACAATACCATCTTTCTTTTTTTCCCAATATCTGCTTTCCATATTAATATAATATATTACATATTATACATATTATATATTACATATTATATATTGCATATTATATATTATATATTAATTGTATATTATATATTCTCAACATGCATCCATTTTCCTACAAATGACTCAAGTTTCTCATTTGTTATGGCACAGTAGTTCTCTGCTGTGTATAAGCACTATACTTTTATAAGCCATTCATCTATTGATGCATATGTGGGTTGTTTCCAAGACTTAGCTATTATGAATTGAATTGCTATAAATATGGGTACACACATGTCACTGTGATATGATGTCTTTAACTCTTTAGGGAAGATACTTAGAAGGGAAATACCTGGGGCAAATGGCATGCCTACTGTTAGCTGTTGAGGAATTTCCATACTAATTTTCCTAGCAGTTGTATCAGTTTAAAATCTGACCAACAATGGAGAAGGGTTTCCTTTTCCCCACAGGCTTACCAACATTTGTTGCTGGTTGATTTCTTGATTGTAGCCATTCTTCCTGGACTGAGATGGAATCTCAGCGTTGTTTTAATTTGCTCTCTGAAGTGGCCAGCGATGTTGAACGTTGTTTCATTCACTGCACTTATTTGCCACTTGCATTTCTTCATCTGAAGAATCTGTTCATTTCAGATGCCCATTTTTAACTGGGTCTTTAAATATGGGGTGTCTAGGGTTTTTTTTTTTTAGTTATCTATCTAAATGATTTACATTTTAGTATAATTTAATTTGAAGTACTATACATGGTGTCCCACATCAGCATTCTTCTGATATGTAGAAAATACCCTGCCCGAATCAAAGAAGTTCCAAAACAAGTTGTTGAGAAACTATAGTTGCTGAGTACATGCTAGTAAACATAAATAACTTCTGCAGGACTGTATAATTATTATGTATATAATACTTCATACTTTGTAGGTGCTTCAAACCATTCATTAGTTTTTCCTTGCACACATTCTGTGCATCAGCAAGTTACTTTTTCCCCTACCTTTTCAGATACAACCCACATGAAAGGGATAAATGAATGAGTTTTGATTTGAAGTCAAAACTGATGTCATATTATTGGTGAGAAATAATGTACAAAGGGATTAATTTCACACTATATCATAATTACCAAACACACTATTTGCTTTATATTCTGCATAATTGCATTTCATATTTCAGTAACATTTGAGAAGCTCTATGCAGAAGAGAGTTTTCTGAATTGAGCTGTTGGTGCTGGAATACTGATGACTTCAAAGTTGTTAGAAATAAAGCTACTTCCTTTGTGGAAGCCTTCTAGATAGTGCAACCTCCTCTACCCTGGTTTGTGGAGTGCTATAATATTAAGTGATAATTCAGCTAGCTCTTCACAGTCAACCATTATAAAACTGCAGTAACAACTATTAAATGAGAAAGTTTGTAGAGAAGTGCTATGACATCAATGTTAAATGGGGAGAAAAGAGTTACATAGGGAAAGGAAAGGGAAAAGAGAGCAACAACTAAAGTAGCCAAAGAACTAGAAAAAGTCCTAAAGAAACCAGGCAAATCCAGGAAAGTCTTTCAGAAAAGCAGCCTATATAATTTCTCAGAAATGATAATCTCCAACAAAAAAAGAGTATCATGAGCTAGCAGAGTTGGTTATGACTCAAACCTCACTGCAAATTGTTGCTCCACGTCTGACTACCTTCAGGGCCCAGGAAAATATTAACTATATTATTTTGTGCATGTAAGGTCAAGTTAGCTTAGACTGTTAGAGGAAGCCAGAAAAGTACCTGCTTTATAGTGAGCTCAAATCTAACTTTGTGAAGTATGGACAAAACCCATTCTTCAGTATAAATATATGCTTTATTGGTCTCTTTTGATAGACGCTATTCTGACGTTGCTACTGTTACTTCCAATGCAGTGACTTCCAATGTCATCTTTCATTCTCAAAACAAAAGCTACTTGGTTCGTGAAAGCCTTCCAGAAGGTACAGCCTGCTTTTTCTCCTACGTGATGCACTCTTCATAAATATCTCCATTACAGTGGTATTCCTTTGTCAAATAATTGTGTATAACACCATAATTCTTTTAATACTCATCTTATTTGTTAACAAGTTTGGCCCTTTGATGGGCTATAAATTCCCTGAAGGAAAAACCCATATCTTTTCCTCTTTGTATTTCCTTCCCTAAAATAGTACCGATTACTTTGCTCAAGACAGATTAATAGCCAAAAATAAATACTACCTATGTGAATGAATGAATGTATGAGTGGGTATCTCATTCCCATTAATGTTATTCAGAGAACTCAAACAGACATTCCCACTTTGTAAGTAACTTCCTTTTCCTCCTAGAAACTTCAGGTGATCTGAGGGTTCCTAGATCGCGTTTGAGCACCACTGATTTATATACCACCCTAACGTCTCTTCCATTGTGAGTCCTTAGTGTAGAATATTCTCCAGGCCTCTTCCTGAAGAAGAGGAAGATGTCATGCTACCATGATACATGCATACTTATGTTTACAGAAACACAATTTATAATTGCTGAAACTTGGAAGTGACTTTTACATCCATCAACAGATGAATAGATAAAGAAAATGCATTTGTACACAGTGCAGCGCTACTCTGATTTAAAGGATGAATGTGAGTCATTTATAGGAAAATGGATGCATCTTGAAACCATAATATTAAGGGAAATAAATCACATGAGACAAAAGTTTAAATATTGTATTATTTCTCTGAGATGAGAAGCCCCAAAGTATAGATAATTTAAAGAGCAAAATAGGAAGCAGATAGTGTGACACACAGAGATCTTTTGCATCAAGAGATGGAAAGGGAAATAAACAGAAATCAGATATGTTATGTACACATACTCTGTGATGAATGTAAGCACTACGGACTGCAAACACGGATGAAAAACTTTAGAAGAAGGCTGTAAAATCTAAAAGCACCACGTTCTATGCAATCATTGGGATCATTCATAAAATTGATATGTGGATATAAGATCAAAATTAAAAGTTCCAAATTTAGGAATGTTTTCCAGCCTGTCACTCCTTTAAACTTTTCAGCATGTATAAAAGTGAAACAGAAGTTTTACTTTGACAAAACTGAAATGCTGTAAGTCAGATGTGATAGAAGATGCTAATTAGTGGGGTGGACAGTGTGTGACAAATGCTGTGTAATTTTAATTGTAAGGTTTTTAAGTAAAAAGTATATTTGGTATATAGTATCTAATTTCCATTATAAAAAGTGTTTTCTTTGATTTGATAACTTAAATACAATGAAAGAATTTTCCAGGGGAATGAAAGAAATACATTTTAATAATAAAGCAGTTTAGCAAGTCTATCTATAAGCAATTAACCTAGTAATTACAAATAATGGTTGTCAATTCATTAAAAGGAGGATAAAAAGTCAAATATTTGATGTTGTTATCTTCAATATTACAGGTAGTAAGTAAAATCAGTAAAGCTAGATTTATTCATTGACATAAATACTTTTTTCAGAATTGTTGTTTACTTATTTATAAGATTTCCCTCAAGTGTAGCTGTGGATATTATATGACCAAGCACATTTACATTGTATGATGAGGTCTCGTATAATCCAAGTAATTTACCTTCCTAGAAAATAAACAGTTGGAGGGAAAAGCTATCACTGCCAATTAATCAAATCTCCTTGGTCCATGTTTAATGTCATGGTACAATAAAATAATCTTGCAAATGTTGCTGTTAGGACCTAGCTTCATTAGAGAGGCCAGAAAGAAGCTATAGCTCTGCATGTTCCCTGCATGTACTTGATAATTAAAGCCATATGCCTCAATTGGTCTGAAAAGAATATGAGTAATGGGAGGAGAACAAAGAAACCAGCAGAGAACCCTGCTGTCTGGGATCCTGTAATCCACAAGTGTATTTTACCTTTGCAAGATTAAAATTCATGTTACTTTCCAATAAAATATTTGCAGACAGAAAGATAATCAGTATTCTGTGCTTTCATCTGAATTGCTAAGAGTCATATAATGAGCATCCTTTCACCTCACAGGACATTACACTGCATGGTTTGTGAAGAACACAAAAAGGAAAAGAGAAAAGTTAGAAAAAAAAACTACGAAATTTTCTTACAAGGGCACCAGAACTCCTTCATGTTTTGGGAAAACAGTTTCAGGATGCCATGCAAATGAAGCAGGTTAACAGAGTAAAAACTGAACAGCTAATCGCAAGGAGACATAGATGAAGAATCACTTAGACTCGTAAGGAGCAGTCTTATGAAGAGCGGTTAGGCTTAAACCAGGCTTTAAAAGACAAGACAGAAATGGAATGGTTGAAAAGCAAGTGGAAAAATGCACACACTTGCGCTGAAACTCAGGGAAATAAAAGGTCAGTTTGGAAATGAGTAAGATGTAGCTGTGCCTATCAGGGAAGAGAAATCTATACTGGCATTGGCATAATCGATAGCATTTGGGGTCTGAGACAGGGACCGGGACATGAAATGCCTTTCAAAGCATTAGTTTGATAGACTAAGCCTGAGTCATTTACTTTTGGGTAGAGAGAGGAATGTTCTGATGAGAAGAAAATCAACAAAACAAGAAACTCGAGGATGTGATAAGGGCTGTGTGAAAATCAAAATTAGTTGAAAAGTGTTTAGACAGAGAGTTAATGACTTCACTTGCTTACTGAATCATCCTTAAAATGGAAATATCCTCACAACTGTAAATGCCAGAATACTATTTTTAATACTATTTATACTCCAGCTACTTCCCAAACAGATTTTTTGAAGGGTATAAATAGAGTAAAATTATAAAAGTATTAAAATAGTGAGAGGACACGTATGTCAGGAACACTTACCTAAGAAAAGTCATGGCCACTTACCACTACATTGTGCAAAATCGTTTTCTTTTTTCTTTTTGTTCTGCCATGAAGCAAATATTTATGTGTAAAATTACTGTCAAATATACAAGTACTGGCTGATGAAGCGTCTATTTGCTTTTACCACTTTGAACTTTAAGCAGAATTTGTTGCTTTGATATTTAAGTGAAAGATACTGAAGAGCAGACATAATAAAGCAATGATGTCATTTACTCCAAAATTACAAAATTCAATGTTATAGTCAGGGCTGATTTTAAAAACCAACTTCCATCATCTTAGGTCAGACATAATTAAATATATATTAGGTCAGATGTATTTTTTTTCTCATCTTTTTGAGACAGAGTCTCACTATGCAGTTCAGGCCTGGCCTTGAGCTCACTTTGTAGCCCAGCCTGGTCTTCAACTTGCAATGATCCTCCTGCCTCTGCCTCTGAATGCTGGGATTATAGGCATGCTGGTCTAGGGTGGTCAGATGTAATTAAAACTAATTCTTTCAAGAATGTAGATTGGCTCCATTTTGGTAATCTGATACTAACAATTTGGTACATTGAGTTGTCTTCCTTAGAAATATACAAAACTGTAGATGTTCTACTTTATGTTATTTCTTATAAGAAACCTCAGTAAATTTGAAAATAAAATATCTGGTTATACTTATGAAGTGGCATATGATGTAAGTACCCTATACTTTGGTAGCCTAATGTAAAAAAAAGTGAAAGAGTGAACAGTGTCGCAGATACCTTTTTTAAAGGACATTTGCCAGGCCTAAATTGACAATAGGTGTATGTATTTCATGACTCATACCACTGAATACAATAGTTAGCAGGATAAAGCTGTTCTGTAAAATACTGCTCCCAAGAGCATTACTCTGCAGCACTCTCACTGAGTTTAGGCTGTTCTCATAAAAAGAAGGGAGACAAATGGGACAGCAAATTGAAAGTCATGTTTACCATAGTGTCTCTTTTGAAATGGTGAAAGAGGAAATGAACGTAGCGGGTGAAGAGAATGAAAATGGCATGAGGGTGAGGAGAGTAGATGAAAAAAAGAGCTCAGCAGAGAAACAGCTTGGGAGAGAAGGCGGGAAAAGACAGAAGGAGCGGGATCCGGAATGCAGCCGTGGGCCCTTGTGTTAAAGGCTGGCTCCCCTGTGGTGTTACTGGGAGACACTGGGACATTCAAGAGATGGCCACAGATAAAGGAAGTTAGGTCACTCCTGAAATGCAGACTTTGACCTCTGTCCCTCCACTCTTTTTGCTTCAAGTCTTCCATGGGGTGAGCATGTTTCTCCTGCCACTTGATGCCACCCCACATACTGCATCACC
Organism: Dinomys branickii; assembly: GCA_004027595.1. NCBI lineage: Eukaryota > Metazoa > Chordata > Mammalia > Rodentia > Dinomyidae > Dinomys > Dinomys branickii. The sequence continues at coordinate 24,080 of PVLD010002574.1, read as the reverse complement.
ACAGGGCCCAAAACAAATGTATGAAGCAAACACAGACTGAGGCATCCGAAGACGTGACACAGAATAAGCCTTTCTTTTTAAACTGTCTTCTCTTGGGTATTAGGTCATAGTGACTAAAATCTGACTAACATAGAGGGAGAGGAAAAGGAAGGAAGGAAGAGCCAAAAGGGTTACGAGAAGGAAAACGGGGGCTGCCTGCTGTCCTACAATTTATCAACTCCTGATTCTATTTTCACGAGTTGTTTAGGAGTTGATTCTTCTGTCTTTTTCTCTGTTGTTTTACTCTTTATTGCACTTTCTTTCAGTGTCTTTTGTATTAGTAGATGATAAACAATAATTGCATTCATCCCCAGTGCAGATTCTTATCATGTCTTTTTGCCTTGCCCTTTCCCTATCCATCCTCCTGTCTCCCCTCGTCTGCAGACAACCAATCCCATGGACACATCATCTGCTTTAAGACCATCAGCAAGGAGCACAGAGGAATGGTCTCGCAGCACGATCAGCACCTCTCCAATACACCACGCTGACTCAGTGGACTGAAGAGGGAAAACAGCAAAGCTGTGATGGTGACTCCAGAGAGTCTACCCCAGGGCCTCAAACACCTCCTGCTCTGGTCCTCAGTCTGGCTCACTGTCATGAAGGCAGACCTAAGATATTTTGTAGCAAGCTGTATTTTACTACCCTTGTGCTCTTAACTGCTTTTCATTTTTCTGCACAACTGTTCCCAATTTTATTATTTCTTCCCCTTCTTTAAGTGTTTAATGCTTCTGCCTTGCAGACTTTAGCTGTCATTAATCAGAAGTTCTCCAAAATGCCTTGAGGGTCGTATTATAAACTTCCAAATTAAAAAATATTGTTTTGGTCATAAATTAAATGACTCAGTAAATACAAATTAAGCACATTCTATAAACAATGTATAGTGTAAGACACATGGGAAGAATTAAAGAGGAAGTATCAACAGCAGATGATCCTGTGGTAATTATTTAAGTAATATAACAATTTAACCAGTAAATGATTCTGTCTAACTATCTTTCCGAGGTTAAGGTTAGATCTGCACAATTAGATAAAGTTTACTGCTAACTGAAATATAATGGAATATTCCCAATTTCGTAGACTGTAAGCATAAATTTACTTTTGGCTGAATTTTTATACTAACACTGCTTCGTACTAGACTCTTTTGCTGTTCACTTCTTTTGCAAAAAAAAAATCAGAAAAAACTAAGTAAAATTTAAACTAGCACTGGTGTATATTTGCCTTAATGTCTAAAAAAAGGCTTTCAAATCCAGTTGATTCAATTGACATCACTAATTTTATTAATTTTAAATATGCATGTTACACATACAAGCATTTATTCTGATAATTGTTTCCATTCCTTAGACATGTAAATGTCTTATCCAAATGTAGAATCCATTTTTTTCTCCATATATATTTTTCTGTTCAACTATATTTAACTAATTTCCTGGGTTGCTCATGACTAGAAAGCTAAATGTCACCATCTTGATACAGATAAACACTCTAGAAATCCAAGGTCCCAATACGCTCCTGAGTTAAAATGTACAAAAAGTGAATTCTGAATATCTTTACCTGGGAAGCAGATTTCCACCTTAATCTCCATAGTCTTTCCACTTTCACAGACAATACTTTTAAGTATGACAAATTTTTTGTCCTTTTCTCCCCCAGAAAAATATAAACAGCACTCAGGCCACAGTATTTTGATTATGATCTAATGACATATTTTTGCTAAAGTGCTTTGCGAATTGAAGCATCTCTACAACGATACTCAGTTCGATGATGGAGAACACTCCTTTTATAAATGTAGTGTCCCTAAGATCTAGCGGTTAGAAAGTGAAGTTATATTGAGAAGTAATAAGGAATCCAGAAACTTCAATACCATTCATCTGTGCCATCCCGAAAGTTCATCATCCAAAAGCAGACACTCCAGGGAACTGAAAGAAGATTCAGATATTGACTTTCTTTCCCTTGAGCTTATCTTAGTGCACATGACAAGAATTACAATGATTAAAGAGGAGGACGTTATATAATTACGATAGGATTCCATTTCAGAGGACTCATGTTAATAAGATACAAACTGCAACCAGGAAGAAACAGTTAGATTTGTGAAAGTTAACATTAATCAAGGAAAATCTTTCCCTTCACTTGCAAAACACAAGGATGAGGGAAGGAGGAACCGAGCTTGGGGAAAGAATATATGATGATCATCAGATTTGGCAAGAATATGACAAATGTGTTTCCAGAAGACAATCGCAGCCGAGAGGCAGCCGGAGGAGGAAGTGTACGGTGACCAAGCGGAAGTGAAGAGGATCAAGGGAACCTTGAGGACAAGAAGGGAAAGATAAGGGGGGACGATAATCCCTGAGGATCTGCCAGGATGGAAAAGGAGCAACGAAGAACATGGCAGGTAAAGTGCCCTCAGGGTACTGAAGAAACTCTATCCACTGGAACAGAGGTAAGGGAAGGGGGCTAAATTAAAAGAATATTTTGAGAGAAATAGGAAAAAACATTTCAGGAAATTAGGCCAGATGCTCCCTAAAGGAGAAACTAAGCACAGCACTGAGGGGAGGAGGTTGAGATGTAATTTGAAAAGTGTAAGAGTTTAGTTGAGTCAGAAAGAGACATGAGGAAGAAAGACATGAACAAGAGGGAAAAAAAGAGTCTCAACCAATACAAGGAACTGAGTGTGTCCTCAGGAAATAGAACAGGTGGGAGAGGGACGTGTGGGCCACTGAAGGGGACAAGATCCGCATTTCCTCAGCTTCACTCTTACATTGCTTGGGGGTCAGGATGATTACTGCTCATCAAGATGCTCTGAATATTCATATTTTGTATTTGGAAGTATGATATCAGGCCTATGTGCAGTAGGTGTTCCAGTATTTGTACTTAACTATGTCACTCTAAACTAGACTATCACTCACTAGAGTGATAATAATAAAAACTGCAAAGTTATGGTCAAAGTAATTTGAATTAATTTTATGTGAATTCTAAAGTCTGAGAACAATCGCCATTACTATTCTCTCTCTAAGGAATCAGGAATCTAGAAAATTTTCCTAATGTGACTTACACAGTATCAGTGGCCATGCAGAGATTCAAACTCAAGTGTAAGTGATGCCTCTGGAGACCATGCGACCTCCTGTCTGTTTTCTTGGTAAATGGCAGCAGTTTCACACACAGAATTGATTTTCACAGTGTGAGACAAAAGGGGAAGTTAATGAACAGGCTAGAGATAGAAATACAGAAGAGCTAGTATAAAATAGTCACAATACACAAGACAAATGCATAGACAAACTTGTCTATGTTTATTTGCACATTTACCTTTAACAATACCCTATTTATAATAGAGTAGATGGGAACTGTGTCTACATAACAAAACAGTAAGCTGAGGACAGTGTTCACAGACTACATCCCTTGAAACACATCATCTGATGTGAAAAGGCCCTTTGATCACTGGTGGGGATCCAGACATCTCTAAGGACTCTCATGGCCCCTGAAGATCTGCTGGGTTGCCACGCCTAGGTCTTGCTGAGAGAAAAGAAACATTTCTATTAGAAAGATGTTCCCAGTCAGGGCTCTTCAAAGGTATTCCCAGGAAGATTTCTTTAGTACTGGCCCAAAGCCAGCTCAGTATTGTGCCCCCTAGACTCTAAAATGTGCAAATACAATCCTAAGAAAACAGAAATCCACTCCCAAATACTTCATATTCACTTCTACAACAATTTTTTCATGAGTGTCTATTAGGTGCTTTGCATTTTGCTAGACAATGTGATCTGACCGCTGTGGAATTCCAGACTTGACCGAATTATAAAACCCATGAATAAATAGAATGCAAAACCTAGTTAAGCAAAACAAAACAAAACAAAAGTAGTGTTATAATTGCTGAACTGCAATTTTTAAGGTAAAACGCAAATATATCAATCATTTTCCAAATTTAATACTTATTCCTCTTCCCATTTCATGTTAGATGTATGCTTAATTTTTAAAGCTAAAGACTGAAAAACAGGAGCAACTTTGTACCACCTGCATGTGAAAGCCTTTAAAGATTTAAATCACATTGGCAAGTACAATACTTCTGCACTTGTTCAATGCATTGTGAAACAAATTTGAAAACACAGGAACTCTTTAAGAGAAATATTTAGATTGTGTCTAATTTAAATAGATAGTCCACTGGGCAAGGACTGTGTCTAATTCTATGTTAGGTACAGAACATTGCAAAATGTTGGCACTCAATAAATGTAAAATAATAACAACAGTCTTTTCCCCTTTAAAGTATATAATTACATCTACCCCCTACTGTGAGCCTAGCATGGTGACAGATCTTTTGTTTATTAAATCCACAGCCCCGAAGGCATACAGGACTGCAGCTTCAATACGAATTGCAGCAAAGCTGTCTCTACCTTAAGTAAAGCTTTCAGTGTGTAAAAATCCCTAAAGATAATCTTAACTTTGCCATCCACCACACATATCACTTAACCAAATACAGGAAATTTTTTCTAAGTCCCCATAGTGGAATCAAAACACCAAGTGCAAATATACTCTTCAAGTCAGTTTGGAAATATGTCATGGAATAAAATTACTCTTAGCTAATTTACCATTTCTCTCTCCTAAAGAAACATGTCAAGCTGCCGAGCAAAGCTACGTAGGCTTTATGCAGGAAACATTCAATAGGTTCCCTTGCTTGTGTTCAAAGTGAGCTATTATCCAAGTAGCCTGAACTGAGAAGGGAAAAAAAAAAAATGACTCATGTACAGCTTTATTTGAGACATTTGCACTACAATGAACCCAGCAAAGCAACAGATCAAGTTAAAAAATACCACAAAAAGCAACAGCATTCGAAGCCCTCCAAGAGAATTTTGGACTGGAAAGCACTTTTGATTCATCCCATCATTATTTTCTTCTAGTTTCCCTTGTTTGTGTTTGAATGCTTGCACTTGAACATTAGTTTCGCAATCACCTATTCTACTTTTGGTATTGATGAAGTTCAACATATGCTCAGCAATTCACTGCTGCTAAAATAAGAAATGCAAATTCAGCTAAGTGTGCTCCAAGTTTAATGTGAAGCTAGGCCTGAGTTCCTTTGTAGTTTTTGTAGAGTATTATCATTAGTAGAGAAGGGTTAATGGCAGAGGCCTATGATTGTTTAAAAATTCACATTACCAAAGTGGATTACATTGCATCCACTGCGGGGATCAACAATGTAAGCCTACACTAAGCCATTATTGCAGAAACAAAGCTTTCATTTTAAGCCTTTGGAAACAAGCATAAAATGGACAAAAGAAAAAATTCTTCTGATGTAAGAACAAGGCAAGCACTACATGCTTTTCATCTAAACTCACAGTTTTAGGGCCATGATGAATGTACAAAAAAAAATGCACCATCTCCCCAAAGAGCCCATCATTAACTTAAAATGTATCAGCATTTTGAAAAATGCTTCTTCTCTAATGGCCAGAAATCCAACGGAAATCCTTTATTCAAATTTCCTTTCATTTTGTTGAGAATCAGTCACAACATAGAAATGCAGCTTCTCTAGGTTGGTTTCACTCTTTGTACTTGTATCTGCTAAGGCAAGTAAAAAGAATGATTTGAAGGATGCATTCCAGAGCCAGTTACATAGCTTAAACTTTTCAATAGTAATTCATGACAAACAATTTTGGTATGTGATAACTGAATGCCAAACCACCATTTACTAACAATTAACAAGCTCTGGGCCTTCGCTGAAAGTTCATGATGAATTTTGTCACATTTATATCCCACAGCAAGCATAGAAGTGTGGATGTCCCACTGGTATTCCATTGTACAGATGTAGTTATCTGGTCAGACAACTCACGTCAGGTCACCAACATCTGACTGAAAGTACAGCTCTTTCACCAATTCACACAATGCCTACTTATAACCACAGCCTACAGATGCATATTCTGATAATAAATCACTTGCATATTGTTTCAACAAATTACCAGCAAAATTAGTTAGGCTAGAGGTTCTTCTAGAAACTCTTAACTAAAGCCTGACTTCTTGCGTACTTCAGGGAAATTATATGATATTGAAATATCTTAGATAATTTTATTAACAAATTTGAGTTCAACAATGAACCCTCTTTTGGTTTATGTGAACTAGATCTAGATGTACACAGAGTGACAAAACAGGGTGAATGTTTAAATAAAAACAAGGAGAACTTATTTCAGTAACAGGCACATTGCACTAATCCCTCTTAAAATGCTCCCTCCCATTTTGAATTCATTTATATTTCTGTCACTTTCCAGAAGTATAAATGAATACTTAGTGTTCTCTTCAGTATCTCTTCCCGGCTGTCTCACTATTCTGAAGCAATTCAAAACATTTCTGGCAATTTCCGCCAAATACAAGCATCACAGTGTGTCACTGGTCACCTTATTCATTATATCTGGCCCTGTGTGACTTCTAGACCTTCTGAAAGTCACACTGACCACAAAGTGTAAGTGTTTTAAATCAACTCAGTCTGCTAAGGGCAGCCAGGAAACTGCAACTCATGAAACAAACACTCCAGCTCTTCTCCAGAAAATAGCAAGAGATGTGTTTGGGGGGGGGGGTATTTTGAGCAAAATTAATGGCATTGTGCCCTTTGTGTACTAATTTGTTTTAAATTTAAACATTCAACATGTTTTCTGATCACACCTAGTATGGTGTCATTGTAAGTAGGGACTAAAACTCCTGAGTTGTAGACTGAGCAACAGATTTAGGGGGATGCTGAAACATGTATGTTTGTTCAGTGCAGCCAGAAGGAAAACATCTGTCATCTTTAACTATTCAGAATATGTCTGAGAGCTAGTAAGTAAAAACCAACAAGCAATAAATACAAACCAGTTTCAAGCAGTCAAAACCCCTGACTTTTCTTCCATTGGGCTCACATGTTTCACACATGGCAGAACACTGCAGGTCCTCCTTTTGAATCTACCAATGATTATTTCAAACATCATTCAGAAAACTCAGATATCTGCTTTGCTTGTGTGCAATCAGCTGATAAAAAATAAACTTAAGAAGGGGTAGATAACAAGACATCACATTTTGCCAGAAACATAAGAGAATAAGGTGACTAAAATAGTCACAAGAACTAAAGATGTACAATACACTATCAAACAATCATGTGCAGGAAAAATATCCAGCAGAGTTTTGGTGTCAGTAGATTTCTCACATATGCACACATAATATAAATATACTAAAAATACTAAATGTAAGTATCATGGGATTAAAGAATAAGTTTTGTTAGATGGAGATATGTTTAGCAGGCCAGACACTTGTTAAATGACAACAAGGTCAGGGAATATTCATGCAGCAAGTATCATTCCCATAGCGGCCATTTTTATAGTATATCCAAATTCTTTTCTATTTCTTAGCTATTATTTTTTACACACCTTCTGGAGTTCTTCAGTGAGATCATGCCCTTGTTTATCCCTTTTACTGCAGAAGTATTTGAAGGTTAGAATTGGCTGCATTTTTATTTTTGTATAAATGTGTGTGGGTATGGTGGTAGCACATCTGGAATCCCAACACTTAGGGAGGCTGAAGGAAGAGGATCACAAGTTTGAGCACAGACCAAGAAATTTAATACTGTATCAAGACCCTGGCTCAAACTAATGAAAAAAGGGCTGGGGGTATAGTTCAGTGTGAAAGTTCTGAGTTCAATTCCAAGTTTCACAAATACACATACACACACACACCAATAAGTATGTAATAAAAACTTAATCTGAAGAGAAAACAAAGTGGCATAGAACCAATGACACATTTCTAACCTCCAGCACCATACATTCTCTGTAGGGAAAAGAACTTTGAATAAATCTTTGATCATCTCACAAGATTTAGCAAGCAATAAACGTTGGAATAACGCACTGAACGAACACAAAGTTCTTACACTCTGCCCTGTTACATTTTTGGAGGAAACCAGAAGTTAACTTTCCTATGGGTTCTATAACTATGGCTGCCTGGCTCAGTCTTACTTAAAGGCCCAAACTTAGTGGGAAGATAATCAGCAGATAAAGGTGCCATGCACATAATAGTCTTCAAAGTGCTATAAATATGTATGAAGATATAATAAAGATATAGCAAATATATCCAATACTTGTTGCACAGATTTTATGAAGTGTTTCTTTTGTTTTGTTTTTGTGGTAGCAGGGATTGAACTCAGGACCTTGTCTTTGCCAGACAGGTGATTATTCCACTGAGCTTTATCCCCAACCCCAGTACAGAAGTGTTAAAAGCCCCTGAATACAAAGTTCTCTATAGATTTAAATTAATGAATGACTGAAATATTCGCTAAGTACACTTGTCATGAAGAATGATTGAAATATTCAGTGAAGGTAATGCTCTGCGTTATGCTGGGCTTTCGTATTGTTCCCACCTGATTGAAGACCTTAAATATACCATTTGAATAGTTCGAATTTTAACCTTCTCTAAGTTTGTTTCTCTACTGCAATGCTACATATGATAATTTCATGCTCATAAAATGCCTTCAAATCTGAAATAATTGTGTATATAGAGTCTTAAGAACAAAAACTTGGTTATAACAGTTTAATCATAAATATGACTTTTTTCTCTGATTTATCACAGATATTCACCTAGAGTAATGATGGGGAACCTTTTAGAAATGAGTGCCCAATCTGCTGCATTCCAAAAACCTGCTTATTTATTGCAAAGTGCCAACACTGCAAAGCAAACTCGAATACTGAGGCTTTAGTATAGCAGAAGTGACTGATACATTCACATGTTTAGTCTTAAAAGAAACAACATGCATCCCATAGGTTTCCTGCCACCGACCCAGATCAAAGCTGATGGCTCCAACTCATTTCTTGAAATATCTATATAATGTTGCATACGTGAGATTCATGACAATTGGCTGAACTACTTCCTTTGTGACAAATATAAATTTTCCAGCTTTCTTGCTCCCATTAATATGAATGAAGGCATTATGACTTGGAGAGATAATTTCATGATTGGTGATTTTGTCTTAAAATGCTCATTTACTGAAGAACTTGAAGAGTTTCTCCCAAAAAAATTTTCACTGTTTCAAACAGTGATCTAGTATCTTGAGGAAGATACATAGTTTTACATATGGGTGCTTCAATTTCAAAATGATAGATTACTAAGGTAAAATCCTGAATCAAAGGCATATTTTTTTCTTTTTCTTTTAAAATGTACAAGGTAATACAGATTACTTTCCAAAACAGAAATGCGCTTATTTTCTGAATACCTTCAGAAGCACTGGGTATTATCAGCGTTTTTCCTTTTTGACAATTTTATGAGGAAAAAAACCTCTCCGGATATCCTTGCTTTTATTTGCATTTCCCTGATTACTAGTGATTTTGGGCAGCTTTCCATGAATTTATTGGCCATCTGCAGTTCTTTTGTGAATTACCTGTTAATATCATTTACTCAATTTCCCTTATGTTGCATTTCTTTTTTTAATCAACTCATAAGATGTCTTTTTATATGGGAAATAAATAACTCTTATATCCTGTCCATGTTTTTCTTCTTTATATTAGTTCATGGGAATATGAACCTATTGCGATCCAAGAAAACAGCCAAGGATGTTGGAATGGTTTAAAATATATTAGTGACACTGAAGAAAAGCTTGAAATATTAACTTTCTAAAATATAGACTTTCACATAAACAGTGGGGGTTTTTTTGGTTAAAATTAAGAAGCTCCAGAATCTAGAAGAGCCAGGCAAATAGAAGCAACTCAGTAAGTATCTAGGAACCCAATGATTTAATATTATAAATTTACTGAATAACTGAATGATCTTTAAAACATCTATTTCCCAAGTTAAAGGGAATTTGAACTCTTCAGTCATGGAGTGTTTCTGCTCCTTACTGTATGTTAATATTTTCTCATTTGATCGCAAGGCAGATTTGGTTACATTTTACAGAGGAGAAAATCAATACCAAGAAAAATTTTCAAATAACACAGATGAGTGTTGAAGTACTAGCATATAAATCCTGGTATTTCTGACAGAAACTTTGTACTACATCATCTTAGTCACATAACTAATTTGGTTTGGCAGAAACATGCTTATTCCCTAATTTTCAACTGTAATTTTCTAAGACTTAGAGACAACCTAAGATCTACAAAGAATTCTATTTCCAAGTCATAAGAAATAAAATATTTCTCTCTGTAAACTTAAATAGCTATATCAACATAGGCTCCAAGACACATAAGTGACAAAGTGGACAAATTTTAAAGGAAAAAGAGCAGGGAGCAGAATATATACAAAAGGCCACTTTTTACAAAAATTACATATAACTATTTGTTTGTTTATTTTGCCAACAGACTTCAGGAGAGGATGGATAATCAAAATACCATGATTAGGCTGGAATGTGGCTCCTCCTAGAATTCTTGCTTTGTATACATCAGGCACTGGGTTCAATCCCCAGCACCAGCAAAAAAAAAAAAAAAAAAGAAAGAAAGAAAAGTAACAAGTCACCATAATTTCTGCCAGCAGTCTAGAAATACTACCCAATCATACAACTGAAAAAAAATTTAATCATATCAACTTCTAAAAAGTCATATATACACATTGTCAACATTTTTATAAAACAATCGTTAAAGCATTTTGGGTCACAAAATAAATTTAACAGAAATTTAAAATAATAAAGATATGAACTTCATGCCAAACTTGTATGTTTGTAAGTTAAATGTCAGATTTTGAAGAAACATGTAAAACACTAAAATGTTAACTGGCATAATTTAGCAAATTTTCCTGAATAAAATTTGATTACCACTGATTGGACTATTTTTCTGACCTCTAACATGTTCTTACTTTTGCAACAGAATTATCAAATGTTTTCTTGTTGTATTTTTAAATGATACCTTTCATGCTTGCCCATGATTGTGAGCAACTAGCCATCACCGATTCACCTCTGTGTTCATAATTGGCAGAAATGGTAGGATATTTCCAGAGGCAAAAATGTTGAATGTTTTATTATTTTATACTCAGACAGAATACAGTCTATTTTCACTGTGAAGTTAAAAGGCAAGAAGATGTATAAATGACGGACTACTCGAGAAAATACCAGAGGTTGTCATGCTTGTGAGGCAGCAGATACGATTACCACTAGAGTGCGTTATCCATAAAATCACTTCACTAAGACTGTTATGTGAAAATCCTTCTACCCAACTACCACTTACTTTGGTGTAGCAATCAAAACCTTCAGTGTTATTCTTTCTCTAGGACTAGTGTTCTTTTCTTTCTCCTCAATCTTCCATGTGCAAACACATTTTCAGAAGACAAGAAAGCCTGAATGAAGGGCTAATGTTGACCAAGGACAATTTAAATAACTGAATAACAGCAACTTCTTTTTTTGAAATCTGGCATCAGAAATTATAATCAAATTCTTGTAGATAGAATCCTGTGAAAATCAGCACTAGGATAAAATCCTCATTATTAAAATCAAGAAAGTCAATTTTAAATTTGTCACTTGAAGGAAGATGAATAGATTGACTCTAAGGTTTACTTTCATATTAATTGTATTTCCTTGATATATATTTTAATTTTATTTATAATTATAAAATTAATTTCTATGAGTCTATAAAAAGGAATTATGAAAATATCTGGTGAACATAAACTGAAGATGATAACTGAAAACTGCAGTTCTCTGAAATACTGACATCTGTAGGCTCAAAGGATCTATCTTCAAAATTCTGATAACTCTTTAATGTAAGGATATGAGGCACATATGAAAGAAAGATGATCTTTTCACTGATGAGGAATTCATAATATGATTATTGATGAAAGACTTATCTGGTAATATAAAAATTATTTCTCATAAATGCCTACTAATATTGAATCAGGACACTCATTTAATATTTATGAAATAGTGTCAATTCAGTAAATCACAGAAGTGATTAAAACCGCAGCACTGATTCTCAGGAAAATGAAGGTCTTTTTTCCTGTAAGTATTTTGCTTCTTTCTTTGTGTTTTTAAAAGATCTTTAAGCTCCTACAACAACAAAAAGACATTTATGACATACTACAAGGAATTACATGGTACTCAGTGTCAGTCTCTAAAAATCCAATCACAACAGGAAGCATTAAATTTTGCTCTCTGGGGCTGTAGTTTTGTGACTTTCAAGAAGGTGCGAAGGTCCCGGAAGCACGGTGCAGAGCAGGTCTCTTTCCGTCTTGTGGCTCTGTCTGGCATCCAGAGCTGCCCTGTCAGTCCCTCTGTCGTGCTTCCTCCAACCTCCGACCAGACTACTGCTGATTCAGGGCACGGTTTCAGAGGTTTGGGGCAAAAAGCAAAGTCCCCAAAACATTCCGAGGATGATGAAATTAGAAACTCCTTAGTATTTCATGTAAGAAAAAAAATTACAATCACACTATCATATATACACGGCAGTTTTAGATGGTGATAATTACTAAATGCTTCTTGGGTCACAATAAAATGCCTAAATAGGTGAGTAACCTAGATTTTCCATGCTGTAATTTAAAACTAAGTATTTAACACAGTTAGTGGAAACCTAATATCAGATCCAACAAGAAAGAGTTTCATTTTCTTTAAAATAGCACTCTGAGAAACTGTTCTGAAAATACAAACTTCTCATGTTGCACACCTACACTGTCATGGTCATAAAATGAGACTAAATTCTTTAGCTAATCTTATTCATGAAATATTTCATATGTTTTCTAAAAAATACCCCATTATGGCTAAACACCATTATTCCATTATTCCTTAAAATCACCAGTGGATTACAGCAGTAAACAATGCAAATTGCATTCCTTCTATTAGAAAGCTAGAATGTTCACAGAAATACAGCCGACACTGAAAGCCCAGAGAAACTCAATATGCTTCCATCTGAATGCTAATTCAAATAACTTATTGGATACACATTTATAGTGGCTTAATAGAGCATATTTTAAACAAAATTAAATTAATTTTGCAAGCAATCAAGCTTCAATATTCTTTACAATTTACCAAATATTCTATGAAGAATAGTCCATTGCAATTAGAATCATTATGCACAAATACAGTTAATGATTGGAACATTTTCAAGAACTTTAAAATATTTTTATTCATAAGAACAAAACTTACAAACCAAACTAGTAGTATAGCTAGTGATGGCATGTAAGTTTGTGAAAAAAGTTGTCAATATTTTATAACTTGTTATTGTTTGGGACAAGAATGTCTCCAATGCCTCATCTGTTTGGAAGGTCACTGGGTCAGAGGAGCACATAAATGACTTGTGAGGAAGGGAGGCCTGGCTGGTGAGAGGCAGGTGTCACTGGGTGCATGATCTAGAGGGGTATGTCTCTTGCTCTTCTTTGCCTGCTTCCTGGTCACCATGATGTAAGTATCTTTCCTCCACCACAGCCTTCCACCATAGCCATTTCTGTCTCAGAGCCAGCCAACCCGGGACTGTAACCTTGTGCCAAAATAAACCCCTCTGCTATTAAACTGTGAGTGTCAAGTTTTTGTCCCAGTGATGAGGAAAGTGTAACTGAGGCACACATAATCTGATAAATAGGGTCAAATACTAACTGGTATTAAAAAAAAATCAGAACATTCATCCATACTGCCCGTGATCTTTTAGTAAGATCTTTACATCGATTACTTCATTTTTAGTTCATAGTACTTTATTGCCAAACATATTGTAAAGAAATTCAACATTATTGTATGCCATAAAAATTTCTCTTTGCAAGGTTTTAAACGTAGAGTTTAAAATTCAAAATCGTTCAATGGTTTGGAGGCATAGCTCAGCATGTTCTCGGCATATGCAAAGTTCTTTATTCATTGTATCTTTTGTTAATTTTCTTTTTGTGGTGTTTAGGACTGAAACTATGACTTTGGGCGTATAGGTAAGTTCACTTCCCTGAGTGACATTCTCAGCCCTGGCCCTATTTTCAATATCCAACACCAAAAGAAAAAAAAAAAAAAAACTAGTTGTTTCCAACTTATCCCACATATGCACTTTATTGAAATAATTTTGCTATAAAATATTGATTTCAGTTCATCAGGATTCATGGACTACTGACACTATTATAGGCTGTCCAAATACATATAAGGAACTATTCCTTTCTTTTCATGATTTATAAGTAGAAAGTAATACGAAATTAAATTGGGGAGTGAGGCTACCGCCTTCAGGATAACTACCTGGGGGCTTGGATCGGGGAGGAACAGCCTGTGATACTGGAGCAAAGCATACTCCTAAATCAGCAAGGCCACAGAACACCAATGCAACAATCCAGGGTAGTGATAAGAAAATGCAAAATGTTGTCAAGAGCAAACAGGAAAAGAGCACAAGATAAAGAATCAAGAATGGTTTTAAAGGCAAACCTTTAGGGGAGAAGAAGTTTATCTGTAGGAATGAGAGATAAGTCTGAGTCTGATTCCCAGGATTGTATTCTAAGTGACCTGGGCACTTAGTTCATGATGGTATTGTGGACTGAAATAAGATAAAGTATGGAATAAAAAGTGAAACAGATTCTTGGAAACATGAAGGAGAAGGTCAGCATATCAAGAGAATTGTTTTTGTTCAATGAGTCCAGGTTTTCAGGGTCTCATCCATAGTTTCATAAATGATGAATATTTTCATACATGATTCTGAGGTTCAGTAATTTAGTTGTGGCAAGTAAAGCCATGAAAACTGGTGAGTTTGTACAGAAAGTGTGTTTTAAGTGAATGGGATAAAAACAAAGATCAAGAAAACAATTGATAAAATGGAAAGAAATTAAGAGTAAATTTTGTGCAAAATAGCAGAAGACTATGACCAGCCCATTCAAGGTGGTAAAAGGAGAGGGGAAAAGTTGGTGATTATTTTAGTGACATAACAGTTATCACAGTGGATTGAGCATGTAAAATTCGGTGGTGGATATAGAAAACAATTATACCAAGATGTGTAGCTGTAGATAAGGAATAATTAGGACTTTAACGGGCAAGGGAACACTTAATAAAAGATTTTATTTGTTGCTTCCTGTTTTTTGTTTTGTTTTCTTCAGGACAGGAGGGTCTTGATATATTTATAGGCAGAGAAAAAGAAGCTTACAGAAAGTATAAGTTAAAAAGTAGAAGAAGCAGAAATAAGTTAGAAAAGGAGCCTATAAAAGAAAACAAGCAATATTATAAAAAGAAATATTAGCTCTAAACGAGAAGCAGTTTCAAAGGTCTACATAGAAAAAAAGTACAACAGGGATGCATGCATTCAGAGAAGCTTTCTGCCAAGAGAATTCTAAACTGGAGTTTTTCATACTTTGGCATTATTACTAAAATCCTGTCAGTGCACAACAAAGTTGTTTATGAAACACCTGACAATAACTTCATTGTGAAAGCAAATTCACCCTCTTAACTTTAAAAAAGACCAGGCAGATGATTTATGTGGACATTATTTCAGTGACAAGTGCTATATGCACATTAGTTGTCCATACTTGAAAAGCTAAGGAAACGGATTTATAAACCATCATTTATAACTTGGGATTGATAATGATAGTAATGATGAATCTGAAGACAGAATTGCAAAAGTAGGAATGGTTAAACATTAGACTTATTCTCAAAACCCCAAAATAAGACTCAGTGAAGAATAACAAAATATTTTTTTCATACTAATAGATGGAAGAAAATTAAAAACCATTCCTGTGTTCTTATAGCAGCAGAATTTCATCACATTCCAAACATAATTTCATGTATGTATGTATGTTCCACTAGAAATCTGACATACCTCATCTATCAATATATAACATACATACTCTTAGAACTTAGTACTATCGACCCTTTTATAAATAAGCTTGCACGTAAAAAAGTTAAGTGTACGTATGAACCTATGCCTACTAAACACTGCATGTTGGATTCCTTCTCTAATTCCTGCCAGGAGTCCTTTAGAGAGAGAAAACTCCCATGTTACAGAGCCCATGAGCGAAGCTGAGCATGTAGAGTGCTGCTCAGGGCCACACAGCTGGCGAGTGCCAGCCGGGACATAGACTTCGTCAATTTCACGTCAAAGCCAGTGCTTTCTGCACCACTGATGCCTCCTTTCCTCTCTCCTATGTACCTCACAGCATCTCTGTTAACCATCTCTGTGATAGCTAATGCACACACTAGAAGCCTCAGCAATCATGTGATTTAACACAACAGTCTACCCCTCGGTGCCCCAGAGTCCTTCAGAGAGCATACGATGGTGTGGCGGCATTTGCCTCTGTTCTCACCATGCGCACCAACTCCATGCCCCTCTAGCATATTGAAAACTGACTGCTTGGGCTATGCCCTCCAGTGCCTTGACCTTAGCCTCCTTCCTTGCATGCATAGTCTTTCTGCTTTCTCCAGCTGGTGAACTGCTAATCCTCCAAAGCCCCTGACTGCCCGAGTCTGCTCCACAGCTCGGCAGGATGTGCGGCAGGATGTGCGTCTCTTGGCAGCCAGAGCTAATGGCTCCTTGCCTGGTACCCATAGGACACTTTTAAAGCACTTATCACTCAAATCATAATAATTACTTTAATCTCTCCCCTGCTGGAATGTGAGCCTTTCAAAGAGAGGATAGTATTTTATTCAATGTAGAATCAATAGTTCCTAAAGCAATGTGTGGCACATAGTAGATAACAAATAACTAACTGCTCTGTAGTGAAAACACTGTGGGCTCTGCAGGCATGAAGGGGAGTAGGTGGGTTGTGATCACTGTTCTGCCTCACATCTACGAGCACAGGCAAGTTACTGCCAGTGAGCTCCATGTTCTCCATGTGCGGACATAATATTGCCTATTTTACAGAGTTACCTTGAGAATTTAAAGAGACTTGACACAAACATATAGAGTTCCCTCAACATTAAGAGTGCGATAAAGGTCAGCATCTCAGCCTTGCATCCTTGCCTTCTAGGAGACCTGTGTGCTGAATAAGTAAGGCCCACAAGAATAAACGCACTTATAGCAACCATACAAGCTGCAATCAAAGTTCAGAACTTAAGAGGAAATCATCATAGGTGAAACATGCCTGGAGATGATTTTCTGCACTCAAGGAGCTAATAATCCCATTAAACAAAGCATAAATGTTATTGCAATGATCAGTTTTTCATGTAAAAATTGTGTGCTATGACTCAGTGCATGAACACTCCTATAGGAAAGCCATGGAGTATGCAAGTGCTTTGGGGTGCAGTCACCCATAACCTACATCTGAAGCCACAAGTTAGGAAGCAATTGCAACATGGAGCCATGGAAATACAGGAATGAAGATCCACCCTAGGTAAAAGGGACACTATGAGTTAAGGTACAGGAAGAGAAAAGGATTTTTCTGTAGACAAAGACTAATGCAGCCTGACTTAGTAAAACATAAAGCAGAAGAACATGCCATAGATAAAGATGTCAAATGGCACAGAAAGAAAGCACAAACACCTAGTGAAAACTGGAGCGCCCAATTGATTAGGAGGTTTCTAATTCTCATGCTCTTCGCCTGTTCCTTCTGCCCTACTTGTTAGGACTTTCAAACAAAGCTATATGGAAGAAAAAAGAATTAAAACATGAATTGATGTTATACACTGCAGATGGAAGTCAATTCTGCTCACTGATTAGCTGAGAAGGAGAAAAACTCTTTTTCTAAATGGGTGGTTTTTATTTAATATTAATGTTGACTATACTTGATGATTTATCCCCAATTTGCAGAACACTGAGCAAAGGAAATACGAGTCATGGTGAAATATAGTCGTGTGGAATGAAAATTAACACAAAAACACCTCATGAGAGATGTCAATGTCCTCTGCCTCTGTGTCCCGTACTTAAAATGTTCTACTGCCCCCTGCTGCTTTAAGTTTCAGAAGCTAGAAAGAAAAAAAGAGTTTTCTTTCTGTCTTTGTAGAGTTAGTTACCTACCGCTCCATCTTAGAGCATTTTCTCTCTTTTCTTCCAGGATGACCAACATTCTCAGGATTGTTTTTTGGTTGAAAAAAACTTTGATATCAAGGAAGATGTTAGAAATAAACAAAATTTTGTGGAAAAGAAATTAGAGCCTTAAAAATCCCACATAAACATAAGACATCACACATAAGCACCATTATTTAGGACTGCTCAATTGCACAATTTTGTCAGGAAGTGATAAGTGGTTCGCAAACGTATCATTTGCAGCTCATTTCAATGGCAACCTAAACTTTCTTACCCAAGTAAACACATTGGGTGTATAATTACAGTTCCCATGCGTGGTATTCCATGTAAGTTAGGTTAATCATGAAGAACAATCCTGGCCTATCCCATGTCACAGACATTTGTCTATATCTTAAATTCAATTTTTAACAAGTGATATAGAGCTTATTTTTTTTCCCCCCTGTGAGTTGTGACCTCACCAGGTCCCATTCAACGTACACCTTTTTCTTCCTTTGGGGGATATTCGTGGTGGAGTATGTGTACATACCCCTGCTGCCACCATGAAGTGCTTGTGGGACCAGAGTCTATGATAAGTGAAAAAAGCCACCTGAAAAGTTCTCTGTGTAGCAGTAGGCGAATGGCACAGCAATATCCTGTTTGGCATGCTTTCAAGGCTACATTCGGCAGATCATTTTGAGTATGTGCTCTGCACTGAAATGCACAAAAACTATTTAGACTCTTTGCAGTATTTCAGAGTTAAGTGTACAAGCAAGAAGGTTATCCTTCCTGCGTTTTTATCTCAAATAAATGAAGGTGTCGAAATCTACCCACTAATTCAGCTCACATATACTAAAACCATTCTTGCTTCCTTTTGGAGTTACATATTGCTCCATAATAAACTACTCAAAAATCAGTTACTGAAGATAACAACCATCAATAATTCTCTTCTAAATGTCTACGGTATAAGCAGGAAGTTGT
The DNA here is from genome assembly GCA_004027595.1 of Dinomys branickii. Taxonomy (NCBI): domain Eukaryota; kingdom Metazoa; phylum Chordata; class Mammalia; order Rodentia; family Dinomyidae; genus Dinomys; species Dinomys branickii. Next base: position 5,289 of record PVLD010002574.1, on the reverse strand, counting down.
TATGCTTCACATTGTGCCACTGGAGACCTGGGATGGCCAGGAGTTGTGAAATGGCCCGATGGCTGGGATTGGCTAGGGAGCAGACGGGGTTATGGCTATGGGTCTCTGCTTTCTCCACGTGGATCTCTTCATATCATTTCTTCACGACCTTTGCTTCACGGCAAGAACTTGTACTACAGCCACAGGCATTCCAAGAAGACTGTCCCAATATGCAAGCGCTTGTTAGATCTCTGCTTCGGTGCTATTTGTTGATGTCTCATGATCTCTGTCTCACATAGCCAAGTTCAGATTCAAAGAATGACACTCCGTAAGGGTGTGAAATTTGGAAGGTGTGCTTCAGTGGGGCCCACAGGACAGTCCATCACAATTCTTCACTTTCCTCTGCAGCCAAGCACATTTGAATTATCCTCTGAGACGTTCCTACAGCACTTTCCATATTATCCATTTACACTATGTTATACTTCAATGTGTAGCTCTATTCGACACTCTTATTTGTGGTAAAATATACTCTGGCCAGGTGCAGTGGTACGGCCCCATAATCCTCGTACTGGGGGAGGTGGAGACAGGTGAAAGTCTGCTCTGAGTCCTGCCTGGGAAATTCGGTGAGATCTTCTCTCAAGACAAACTAATAAAAGGGCAATGGAGCCCCTAGGTTCAGTCCCCAGTTTTGAAAAATAGAAAAGTCTTCCACCTGGGTATTTAAAGTTAGAGGGCCAGAGAATGGCTTCCATGATTCATTCATTGAGTAAGTGTGTATTAGGGACTATGTAGTAATATGCTGTAATGGGAACCGTGTAACAGGAGAGAAAGTGAACAGAACATCTTCACTACCATCTCAGACACAACTACAAGGGGAAAATACGTATGACCCGGTTCCTCTCATGCATCCTCAAATTGTAACTGTTTTTCTATCTTACAGATTTTAACATGTGACAACACAACTTAAACTTTTTCTGTACTTTCGCCAGACTCCTAGATGGAATCTCATTTCCAGCAGATCCCTCAGACCAGGCTTCGCAGGTCCAGTGAGCCACCAGCCCCTCTCCACTTACAGCCCCCTTCCATGTACCAGTAGCTGCAACGCTTCTCTTACTCGTCGGCTCCCAGAGAGCAGAATTTTCTCTTCAGAGTTACATGAAAGTACTTTCCTATACGGCTTCCACAAAGGCCACAGGAATCACTCGTAGCCTCTGCAAATTAGGCCCCTGTACCTCTTTCTGACATTGATGTTGTTCCTCCAAGCCACGGACTCTCAGTCCTTGAAGACATGTTCGCGGCTAGAGAACCTGTTATTTTCCACCAACACATACCAACGTATGGATGAAGACAAAGGAAGAGAAAGAGGAAAAGGTATCTGTCTTTCATTTCTCTGAAAGGTATGCTCACCATTTTCCAAATGAAAATATCTCAGTGGTAATACATATTGGATATAAGATGTCAGAATTTCTCAAAGAGGACCTGTGTACTAATGCTAGATGGAAGCTAGTACAAAATAAACTTCTTCGGCAAAAAAGAAAAAGGAAATGAAGTATACACAGCACCATTGCACTTTGATTCGACTCTTGTTTCAACTCCCCAGGCTAAAAGGCCGAGAACTAAGGGGAGTGATAGCAGCTGTCTCAGTCTGGCTAGTACAAATCTTGAATTAAATGAGTGCAGAAAGTGAACTTGTGTTAAAGTAAGTTTTACAAAAACTAAAACTAAGATATTTCAGATAATACTACTTTTATTTTAAAATCACCACAAGGTGACTGAATCATTGATGTTTTCAAATATATACTACGTGATTGAATGGTAAAATATATCTCAGATTAAACTTGCAATGCAGTTATAAGATTGCATTAAGTAAATGGATTTTAGTACAGTCATACTGGTGATGATAGAAAATCAGTTCACATCATGGAAGCTTCATAGTGCATGTAATCAGACTTAAACAACTGTGTCACTCACTGAGCTGTTGCATTCAGCACAACAGACCTTACTGCATGATAAATGTTTGCTTGAAAATTGCACAGAGGACTCCAGTGTCAGGCACCGTTAACATTCATCTTATCTGTGATCACTTGTACACACTTCCTGCCCCCTAAACCACACTGGATGCACATGTCATTTCCGCTAGTGGGATGTCACACCCATCTTAACCTCCCTCCATAAATCCGCTTCCTTTCCCTGACACACCTCAAGTGTCACCTCCTCCCACTGTGCTCATGAATGCTTTGCTTTCTACTATCACACAGCAATCCCCAGTCAATACTCCGAAGGCTGAGCACCGCTTTGTACAGCCACGTCAGTCCAAACTTCCCACGGGAACTATGTTTTATTTAACGGGAACATCCCCTATCGCCTGTCATGCAGAGGACACTAGATGAATGTTTAATGACTAACTATAATGATTACACAATATGAGGTTTGAGTCTTCTCTTTTAATTGATACAGTCATTTATTTCAATCATGAACACTCCGGGAAGATTGAACTTTGCATTGGGTGTTTTATTTTTAGTTAAATGTAAATGCATAGGTAAAGGGAATACATACTGCAAATCGAAGACAGTACAGTGCCAGGACACGAAACGATGGCTTACATCAGGAGAAAAAGCGCAACTCGGAAACGTGTCTTAAACTTCTGCACTCTTTGGCAAAATAATAGAAACAAAGAAACTAGCCTTCGTTTTTCTATGGTGTTCCTGCCATCTACGAGATACGTACGTTTTCGGTAAAATGAGGTCGATAGTGCCAAATTTTCTTCTCGCAAAAAGTACAAAAAGAAATTTATATAAATGTCCTTTCCTTATAAACTAAAATGTAGTGCCTGATTATTATTGAGCCAAAAAGTCGATAGTGTATTTTTGCAGGAAAAGTGATGAAGGCTGACGAACATTTAGCCTGATCACTGTCTGGAGTACATAGGGAGAATTTTCCTTTGAGAAATAAAATATTCATTATTTCTAATTATAAATGGTACTGTTGTCAAGACAACTTTTCTCATGAGAGATAGGATTATTCCAAAAGAATCTTCTATAATAATTTTTAAATCTCAGTTCTTATTTATTAATGCAAACATCACCCCATACTAATATTTCTTTAATCAAAATACCCTCAACAATTGAAAAACAATATTATTTGGGAAAGATTACAATGGAGATGTCTTTCTTAGTTCTTTTAGGGGACAGGCTTCATGATATGAGAATTTAACTGTGTAGCTCTTCTATTAAAAGCAGAGAGCCTGGAATTAACGCTACACAAGGAGTAGGAACAATAGTGTTAGCATGCCCCATTAGCGCCTGGCCATTGGGGCAAAATGGTATTCTGCAGCATGAAGAACAAAAGGGTAATTGGGTGTAATAAGGATCTAATTTTAGCCAACGTGAATCTATCTGGCCATTCCTAAGCAGGACTCACTGCTCCATTTCTAAAAGGAAGCATTATCATATTGAAACTTACAGATGGACAATGTGTTTTGTCACATTCTAAAGATTGTAATAAGATGTGTCCGTAATGCTCAATATTGTGAATTATAAAAATGTAATCATTATTCATAAGGTTGCATGTATAAAATACTTATAATTTTTAAAGCTCTTTCATGTCTCATTTTATCTGCCTAGTCCTCTACAGGTGAATCAGGTATAAGGTTCTCTAGCCAGCAGGAACTCACTGACTCATTCAGTTATTCATCAAGCTTTTCTGAAGTACCTACCACATGGCAAACAATATATAATTCTCCGTGTATATAATATGTGTGCTTATAAGATGTGTGTATATATATATACACACACACACACACACACACATATATATACGTATAAATATGTTTATATAATATAAAAGCATGTACTACTTGCATATAATATATACCAGTGGTGGCGAACCTATGGTACACGTGTACCTTTTTTCTTTTAAAACAAAAGATGCTAATATATGAGCTGTTTACTAAACTAAAATTTCAGTATTCACGTTTAACTGCCATGTTGGCATTTTGGGTAAATAAGTGAATTTGAGGCTGCAGGTTGAAGCTTGGGCACTTGTCTCCAAAAGATCCACCATCAATGATACACACTATGGCATAAAATATAGTGCAGTATATATTAAATAATAGCAGACAATAGTAAGGTGTGTAGTATGTAATATAGCATATGGTATACGCTATATACTATGTATGATACTGTAGCATATACTATCTGTTGAGGGAATATAAAAGCAGCTGAGTTTAACTTTTCTTTAGAAAATTCAATGTGGCAGATCCAAATTTTCATGTATAAAGCTGCACGTTCACTTTGCTTTTTTATGTGGAGTTTCTGGTAACATTATCATATTCTAACAAAGCTGTACCAGAAGCTAAGTTAATGGAAAAATAGGAAGATCTGCATAGGATAAAAATACATATAAAGTTTTCCTGTTGCTAAAATTAAATAATACACTGGAAATATACTCTGCATGATATTTAAAATAAATAACCATGTCCACTGTCATTTTAGTTATTAATATACATTGTCATTTCAATTACTAAATATATAGAAAATAAATATCAAAATATTCTGTAGTTAAGAAAGAGGATGTATGTGTATTTCTGAGTGTGTGTGTATGCGCCTCTCTATGTGTACGTGAGACTCCTCAAATGCCATTATTATATTTCATAACCTAAATATTTAGATGTGTAGCTAGCTAGGGAGTTCAGATTTAAAAATAATAATTGCAGAGAAATTATCAGTTTTACATTTTATAAACTGGAAACAAATGAATGCCCTTGCATACTGTAAGTCCATGTTCCTTGTCAAGATGAATGTAAATCTCTGACTGAAATTTTCTATACTCTCTAAGAATGTATTATAACAAAACACGCTCTGTATATCTCAAATAAGTAAAACCATTCCCCTTTTTTATTGAGAATAAAACACAGAACCAAACAATTATAGGGATTCAATATCATCCTAAATGTTTCACTATGGTAGATCTTGAACTTAAGTGAAGATCTTTATTTTTAAAAAAACATGGTTCTACTATTGTATTATATCACTTAATGCTTAGCAATAATCGATGACAGGTTATTTGATCAATCTTGTATGTCTGTATGTGTTATCCTGAACACACACTTAGAAGATATCAATATGTAAAGCAGCAACTATTGGTGTTTTTTTTTTGTTGTTGTTGTTGCTGTTGTTGTTGTTTGCCTGTTTTGTTTTTTGTCTTTGGATTTTTGGTTTTTGTGTTTTTTCTGTTGTTGAGAGGATTAATTGTCTGACTAAATTTGCATGTCTGTATATGGGTTCATATATTTACACTTCGAAGATATCA